>JAQGAY010000096.1:0-52409 GCA_034698085.1 Polydesmus angustus
AATAAATATCTGTGTTATTTTTCCAATTAAATAAAATTTATGTCATTTTTAATTTTTTGCATTATGGTTAGATGGTTTATTAATAATGGTCATAATTATGTATTGTTAATCCATAATAATTTTGTTTTGTTTTTAATTTGTTTTATAAGCATTATGCATTGAGTTATGTCCACTGCTATTCAATATTTTAAGGTGTAACTATTTTTTCTGTACAAGTTTATTGTTTATTTTTTTTTTTAAAAGGGATAAAAAATTAAAAAAATTTTTTTAATTATTGTGGTACTTAATGTCCTATTTAATACTTATTTAAAGGAAATTGTTTGGTTCTACATTATTTGATTAAAGTTTTATGTGCACCTTTTATACAATTTGCTTCATTGAAATAGCATTTTTTTACACCATGTAACATTACATTTTCATTTAAAAAAACGCACAATTTTTTTTCTTAAAATGTATATGGATTACAAGGATTATGAAATTGGAAACTTTTTTTCCAATAAATTCATCAACGTTTTTTATCCGTTGATTGATTTCATATGTTTATTTACATTTTAATTTTAGATTCTCTTTTAATGTTTTTATTAATATAAAAGTAGAGAGATGATTGCTTTTTTTTATTTATTTTTTTTATTTTAAACTTTATTTCATTTTAGTTTTTTTTAACTTTTTTAATTAGTTATAAAAACTGGATTATTTTAACAATGCCTGCATTTTTTTCTATACTCTCTACTAATTATCATTTAACCCACTGTAATTGGTTTTATTAATTAAGAAATACTTCAATGCATTTTATTTCATCAGTAATTTAGTGATCACGTGGTTATTGGCTGCCTGTTACTTATTCATATACGGTACTCTTGAGTATATTTTCATTATTTCATTATTTTCTCATTATTTTACATAATGGGTTTGCTAAAGATTTATTTTATCTAGTTCATGCATCGGGGGTCATCCACCATGTAGGTTTTAACAATGTGGAAATGTAAATATTTCCCAATTTTCTTCTTCATGAACTTTTTTTAAAATTAATTTTAAACATTTAATTTATCTGAAGCAATAAAAGATGGTAGAAGGCCCCATGGATAATAAGTTAAATTTTTCTGACGCTTTTTATGGTAAATGAATTATATTTATGAATTATGGTTTATGAATTTATATTTTTTAATTTTCTAAATGCTTATTTTTTTCTCCCTTAAGCTTTAAGACTTTAATTTTATTCTTTAGATCTATTGTTTTTGCTTGTTAACTTTTTTAAATTTTTATTTTTGTAAATTCTTATTACCGATTCTTAAATCCTTATTGAGATTTAATATGCATGAAAATGAACAGGCAAAAAATCCGTGTTATAATGTTTTTTTTTTTAAATTTACTTTTGTTTTTATTGGAATTAAAAATGACTAAATTTTGAGTTTATTTTTTTAATGATTACCAGTATTTCATAAATTTTGGTTTTTTACGCAAAGTGGTGTCTATGTATCGTTAACTGTATTTAAGGTTTTAATTTCTTTTAATTTTGTGACCAATAATAATTACGTAATTTGTAACAGACGTGTAATGAACCAAGAATTTTTGAACATTCGAATAATTCATAGATCAGTTCAATTAATTTTATTTTAACAAACTGATTTGTTCTCAATATTTTATGCCTATTCTTTAAAGTTTATTAAATTTAATTAATTTTGCAATCATTCTTAAATTTTACATTTTGAAAAATTTAATATCACGAATTTATTTACTCAAATTAATTTAAATTTTACTATTGATTCGCTTTATAATTTAATGTTGAATTTTTTAATAATAATTATACTCGTAGTACATTTCAATATTTTTTTTTTACATTATGGTATTTATTTTATGTTTTTTTTTAAAATGCTGTATTTGTTTTACATTTCTAAATTCATTTATTTAATTAATACCTTGCTTTGAAAATTCTTAAAATTAATTATTGTTTGAGGCAGCAAAATGGTTACTACCACTAGTATTTGCTTGTCGGAAAGCAAACTTAAGACCAGCTAAGTCGCCGTCTCCCTTGCCAATTGTATTTTAAAATCAATTAAATAACTTTATATTACATATCTTTTATTTTTTATTTTATGCTTTTTTTTAAATTACTTTATATTTATTAACTCTTAATATTTTGATTAGTTACCATGGGTGGAAAATTTATTTATTTATTTTTGGTTCTTATATTTAACTTCTGCAAATTCTCAACGTACCGTATTCTTTTTGCCACTTTTGTTCATTATTTTAATCTTAATAATTTTCTGTTAATTATTATTTATTTAAAGAAAAAAATTATTTTTAAAGTTAGTTATTTATTTTTTTTTAATTAAAAAATGCTCCCGAAATTTTTTTTAAAATTAATTATGAATAAATATAGATCCTAGATGCATTTTGTTTGGCTTATAATTATTTTTGCTGGTTTATGTGGTTTTGAGAATTGGTTTTGTTTACACAAATTTTTTTTTTGTAAAATTAAAAACTAAGGTAGGCCTACCAGTATTTCTTTTATTCCTAAATTATTTTTAAGACATTTTTAGTTTCTTTAATAATGTTTTTTTATAAATTTGGTTAAAATCGTCATAATGTTCTAAATTCATAAAAGAGTTGATTCTACTAAAATATTCGTTTTAGTAAAAAAACACATTGTTTAAAAAAATTGCTAACTGAAACTGCTTATGTACAAGTGCCCAAACTTAAATGGTTAGTTTCAAAAGTAAATAATAATTATTAATCAATAACTTGGCCCGAAAATATATAATTTTACGATTTGCCTGTAAGTAAACAAATTTAAGACCAGCTAAATCCATATCGCTTGTGTAAGTAAATTTTAAAATCAATTGGAAAGCTTTGTAGGAAATAATTTTTATTTGTTAATTTGATTTTTTTGTTATTAGTTTATTATTATTATTATCTACGTAAAAAGTTTGTTTAATGAGTTTTGTGTAAAAATTATTAGTTTGATTATGGGTTTTGATTTTTTAGATTTGACTACTTTTTTTGAAAAATTTAATATTTAAGTTCTACAAAGCTTCAAAAATAATTTATTTGCTATTTTATTGTATTATTCAGTTTAGAATTCCTAATTATTTTCTGTAAATTTGGTTTTTTTTTTAAAAAAGTTTATTCTCAAAATTTAGTTATTTATTTATAATTTTTATTTATTAAATGCCCCTGAAGACCTGTTATAATTAAATTAATAGTTAGTGGATCATAGGGAGTATTAATTATTATAAATTTTTATTAATAGTTTTTTTTTCTATTGAATTTATTTTTTGTGTTCATTTATGTTAGTTTAATTATTATATTAATTTTCAATTAAATTTACTTAAAATAAAAAGTACTAATTATTTTAATATTATTTTTTTACTAGCTTGACGGCTTCCAGGGCTGCATTAGACAACACTTTCTTCAAGAAGTGAAGTACAACATTAATTTAACATGTTTTAGACACATTCTTTTTTTTTTTTTTTTGGTTATTCTGTATTAAGTAAAACCCCTGCAATAATTTATATAAAAATCCATGTCACATAAATATTATTTAATGCATCAATGCCACATAAATTTAAACAAAAATAAATTTGTCTGTCAATAAATCTACATTTATGTTTTATTACTTTCATATTTTTATAGAAATACCACAAAAAAACACTGTTCAGAATTCCCTAGAAAAAAAAAACCTCATTTCATTTAGTATAATTTATGTTTATCATTACTTAAAATGTAATAAGTGATGAAATTTTCAAGCATCAACTAAGAAAAAAAAATTATTTAGTGCATACCGGTATATAAAGTGTATGAAAAGTGAATCTAATCACAAAATTTTTTTTTTTAAAGTAACAAAACTTAAGGTAAGGTGTAACTAATAATTAAACACTAGGTTTAAGTGTAAGTCTGCACTTATAGATTGACAATAATTATTTGATTTATTTGCAAAAGCTTTCTGTTCTTTTGAATTGTAGAAACTTAAGGATGAGAAGTTTAGTTCCGTTCCTGTTCCTGGTTTTTCTCATTAGTACGATAGGGATGGAAGCACGTTCCGCACTAAACACTCGAGTGAAGTTAAGCGAATGCTGCGATACAATTGGTAAGTGTCCCTCGGGGCTTAGCTGCGACTACGACGATGGGAAGAAAAGTTGTCATTGTGAAAAACTTTTATAACGTCGTGAAAAAGTTTGAAATTTAGCTCTCTAATTTCTTTAAAGAAAACGCATTTTTTTGAGGTTAGAAAAAAAATTAATCAAATATTTTTAATTAATTTTCTTAACAAATTTTAAAATATCAAAAAATATTTGTTTAGTATTTATGTTAAGTTTGTACAAGCTTTACTCATGCAAAATAAAATTTATTAGATGGGTTTTAATTTTTATAATATTTTTTTTGATTGCATTGCCTAATTTTAAATTAAAAATAATTATATTTAATTACCTTTTCCATTGTTGAAAAAATTGTTTATTCATATTATTTCCTTATTTTTAATGTTTGTTTAAATATATTTTTTTCCATTTTTTTTTTATGCATTTATTGTACTTTATTAATAATATGTAAATCCTAACAATCTAAAATTCATTTTTATGTTCATTTTTTTAAATTTTTTTTTAAGTCTTAGATATACAATTAAATTAACATGCAATTATTTTACTTATTTTACATAGTTTTTTTTTCTGTTCAAGATTTTACACGGATTTTGCTTTTCTTTGTTTCATTTTTTTAATAATTTTTTTTTTTTTTACTTTTGCGTATTAAATTTAGTTTTAAATTTAATTTAATAATTGGCGACGTGGAGGAGTTAAATTGAGAGGCTTTAGTGTCAAGTTTTGTTTTCATTTTTTATTTACATTTTTTTTACTATTCAATGCAAGTTTTTAAAAACATTTTCAAAAATTAAAGAATTGTTATTAGTTTAAATAAAAAAAAATGTATGGTTTATGAAAGTTAACAGATTTTTTTACACTGTATTTAACTTTTGGAAAAATTACTTAAATGTCGATGTTTGTTAATTTAAATAATACTATTTAAATTAACAAACATCTAAAAAAAATTGAAGTTTTTAAATCTTTTTTCTTAAATCTATCATTTAAATTGACCCTTCCTAAATTGATCATGCTGTAATGATTCCTTGTACAATAATTGTTTGATTTACAAACACAAAAAAAATGTTTGTGGTGTAATATTGATTTTGTTTGATTTATTAATCAAACTAACATCTTGTTACCATTTTCTGTTTATTATTGCTGGGTATAAATTTAACAATTTTGTGGGTACCACTTCTTAAATTTTGATTTTTTAAATTAATTTTTTATTAGGCTTCATTATTTCTTGTGAATGTTTTTAATTCGGACAATGCAACAAATAAATACATTTTTTTATTTTTTTATTTTACTTTGTATGAATGTTGTATTAAAATTGATATTTTTAATAATTTTTAGATTCAAGTATAATGTCTTTCTTATTTGTGGGTTGCTGACCTGAATCAGAGATGACGTGTATTTTCTGTGGGGTTTTTTCTTTGTTTTTTGTTTGGGTATCTTAGTTTAATTTTAATAATTTTATATTAAATGAATGAATTCGTTAATGTTTTATTTTTCCACTTTGCATTACTTGCTTTTATTACCGGTATATTATTTTTCATGTTATGTTTTTTTTAGTAATTGAAATTGGTGGTTTTAAAATTATTAATTTAATTTTAACATTTTTTTTAAATTTTAATTTGTTTTAAATTTTTTTAGCAACTACTGCATAACTATTTGTACTAGTAATTTATTTTTGTTACATTTATTTTGAAATGTTTCGTTTGACATTAATAGTAAACTGGTTTGTGTAGGTTTTCAAAAGCTCAAATTTTGTATTTATTTTTTTAGATTTAATTATTATATTTAGATTTAATTGTTTTATTAGTACAAACTTTGCCCATTTTTTAAATAAATGTTTTTATTTTTATTTCTGTTTTTATTTATTTATTTTTTTTATTTATTTTTTTTTCTGTTTGGTGCACAAATATTGTACCTTACCTTAATTATCAAAATAATATTAATACTGTACTTTTGTTCATGGTTAAGTTTTGTAATTTTTAATTAAAAGTTTTCGTTTTTAGGTTTGTATTTATTATGAAAAATTTTATTAAATGTGTATCGAAAAATGTTTTTTTTTAATTTTTAAATTTTATCTATAATATTCTTTATAGTCTTTATATTCTTTGTAATTTCTTTTTTTTCAATTTTATTAAATTGCATTAGAACAATTTTTTCTTTATAAAAAAAACATTTTTCTAGACTTCTATCATTGGAAAAATTTGTGAAATGGCACTTTACTTCTGTGTTGTAGCGTTTGTTTTTGTTGTTTCATTTTTTTTTGACTCATTATTTTCATTATGGATAACTTAAAAAAATATAAAATGTTTTTTAAGTTATTGTTTATGATTTTATTGTACATGTAATTTGTTTTGAGAGTTCATTTGTGAAAAGAAAATTTCAAATGTTTATTTAGTAATTTAATTTGAGGTTTATTATTTACTTGTTTTCAAATTTTAATGTCCAATTTTTAATAACAATGTTTATAAGCAAATTAATGATATTTACACATAGTAATACATTATTTATTAAATATAGGATTTTTTAAAAAAATGATAAGAATGTTGTATCAATTTGACTAAAACGAATTGTATGCTTTATAAAACAAATTACGAATATATTTATAGTCCTGCATTACCTTGCTGCAACATTGTTTTGACACGCTATTTTTGCCAGCTTCAATGAGATTACGCGGTATTTAAGCAATTGCCTCGTACAATTGTATTTGCCTGTTTGTAATACAAAGCTAATTCTCTTTTGTGCATATATTTTAAACTGAATTAGAAAGCTTCAATGAAAATATCGTTTATTTGTTAATTTATGTTTTTTTTATAAGTTTATATTTTATTATTTACGTAATAATAATTTTGTTTAAACAGCTTTGTGTTAAAATTGTATTTTTATTTACCGCATGGTGTTTTTTGGATTTAATTGTATTAATTAAAATGATTATTTAATTCAATAATTTGGAACATTTTCTGTTTATATTTTTAAGTTCCACAAAGCATCAATGTTGTTCTTTAAGTCATTATTTTAATTATTTAGTTAATTCTTAATTTTCTGGTTATTTTGTTTTTTTGTTTAAAATAATGTCATTTTTAAAGTTAGTTATTTATTCATGTTTTTTTTAAATATATTTTTTTAATAATTATTACAAAATGCTTCTCAAACATTTTTTTAAAAAATAACTAATAAAAATCGTGAAAAATTGTACATCATGATTATATTAAACTGGTTTAAGCTGTTTTCAGAGTTTGACGATAAAAATTGAAATACACTGTATAGGCAAAAATCAGTGAAAATAATGTTTTTGATATTCTTAAAATTCAATAAATTTTATTTGTTTTATATTAATTTAAATCTATATTTGTTTACATGATTTTACTGGGCGCTTATTTTAAATTTTTGTACTTTACCTCTGTCTAAAATATGTATCACCAGTAATTATTATTATTATTATTATTTTTGCATTAATTTTAGAGATTTTTAGTTTGAATACTGTTTGACTATGTTAATTTTTTTGTTATCTAAATCTTGATGAGGTTTAATTGTGTTTTAAAATTAAATTTTACACAAATTAAATTTAATAGAGGTTTCCAATGTTGTGTTATTCATTTTAAAATGATGTATGTGATTATAATAGGAAATTATTAAGTTTTTGATCAGTATTTTTTTGGCTTTGTAGGCCTCCTGTATTTATACACTATAAAGAAGTTGTGGTTCAATTTTTGTGTTATTTTTATTTTTAATTATTAAAATATTTTTTTTTTTTTTGGAAATACTTCGCATTAATTTATCTTAATGTACTAAGATACTAATAGTTGTTCTAAATCGTTTATTGGTTAATTACTGTATTTTCATAAAATTTGTGTATAATTCTTTTAAATTTAAATTAATTTCTAATCATTGATTTTTTTAAAGCTTCTTTTATATCTTCATGTTAATGGTTTACATTTACTTTGAAAAAATAATAGTTTATTGTTTACAACAATAGCTTTTTTTATCAATGTTTTGCCTTTTTCTATTACAAGAAATTTTTCATATTGTAGAAAGTCTCTTAAAAACCTATTAGAAATAGTTGGTGGCAGAAGATCAAAAAGTGTGACGTCATCTTATTAGGCCTATGGCTCGGCCTCAACCTAATGGAACTCAGCTCAAAGCTCTGAGTGAGCAGCTCTGCTTTCTTCACTTGCCACCAGATGGCATTTTTTATCGCTGGATTGAAGAGAGATGGTCGTATTTTCATTTGCTCCTCCACTCTAGTTTTTAATTTTAATTTTTAATTGTTTAAAATATTATAAAATATGCTTATTTAAGTTAAATAACAGTTGATTTTGACAAATGAATGGCTGATCTTTATTTAAATATTTTTTTATGGATTTTTGTTACATGTTTTTATTTTTTCATTACGATTTACTGTACAATATTTTCCCCTGTTAATTTGTATAATATTTGTTTACCATAACTGACAATGATATAATTGTAACAAGTAAAAAATATACAATTTTTTTATTTCGATTTGTAATTAACTATTTTGGTTCCAGTTTCATTTTGTTTTCTTGTTTTCTATCATAAAATTTATGATTTTTTTTTACTTTGTTCCTAATTTGTTTAGGAAGCGACAATTAAATAAAAAAAAAATTGTTCAATAAATTTGAATTCGAAAACCAAATTTAAAAACTATGGTTATAAATTTTAATTTTTTAAATTTATTTCTCTTTTTTTATTTTACAGTAAATAGTTTTTTACGATTGACTTTTTATTTATTAATTTCCTAGTTCATTAATTAATTAATTTATTCTTAGTAACTATTAAATTAAGAATGTCTGATTTCTCGAATTTTTTTGTTAACCTGTTATAAATATATTTTAAATACATTTACAGTATTAATCATTTAATAGAAATTTGTTTTATTTAATTTGTTGCGTTTTTTTTAGTCCCTATGGTGATGCTTTGCTCAATTGTTTTTAAATTAAAATTTAATTTTCCATTTATTTAAGTTTGTTTTGTTCATTTTGGTCTTTTCTATTTTATGAAAAATATTTTATTGTTCCAGTCATGAAATTTTGTGCATTCAGTGATCCATTTCGATTGTGACAAAAAGTGCCAATAACAAAATCAAAAAAAAAATTGTAATTTTACTTTTTAATATTGTTTTTTATTTTACGTTTTGTGTCAGCTTATTTTTTTTTTTATTGTTTAATGATTTTTGATGACTCACAATTTTTGCATTAATTCAACGAAATGTTTTCTAGTTTAGCATTGGTTTTATTTATACGACGAAAATCAAATTTAATGGTAACATGCATTATAATATAAAAATGTTTTTTTTTTGTGTATTTTATTTAAATACAATGTTTTAAATAATTAAACGCATTACTTGTATCGTTGCAACCCCTTTGGACATTTCATATTTTCAAAATAATCAAATTGTTTAATTTTTTTAAGTGATGCAACTGGGCCTCCATGTGTTGTCCATCTGTGGTTTTATGTGAGATTTATTAAATCTTTGTACGCAGAAAGCGAGGATTTAATTGAGATTTTTATGGATTTCAAAACCACGTGATTGATGGTTGTTTCTGTAACCACGTGCTTTTTCATTGTTTTATTTTTTAATAATTTGCTTTTATTGGTTTTGTCTAATTTTCCTGCTCTGCACATTTGATTTAAATGTTATTAAAAATTATTATTTGTGCGTGGATGGCTGATAATATATTTGTTTACATTTTAACAATAATAATTATTATGATTGATTTTAAATTTCAAAAGCAGGTTCTTTTTTCTTATGCATTGTTTACATATTTATGAAATCACTCATAAATAGTTGCCATCTGAATGGTTTTAAAAAAACAAAAATTTTAAGTTAATATTTAAAATATTAGGAAAATACTTTAAAAAATTGCATTTTAAAAATAATTTGCGTTTTATTACTAATGAATTTGAATTTAATTATTTATTTAAATTGGTTTTAAAAAATACTGTATATCCCTGATTTTGTCATTGGTTTTTTTTTAAAAATAATTTCCGATTTTAAATTTTTTGCCAAATTCATTTTTGGTAACAATTGTGAAATAATTATGCTAACACTTCTATAAATAAATTTATGTTGGATTTTCTATTTCTTGTAATTTGCTTGCATTTATTTCTGTTAATTTATCGTATTTTTTCGAGGGTTTATTGGACCTGATTTTTATCTTATTTATTTGAGACAATTTGGAACTCATAGGGATTCATTATAATTTTGCTCAGGTTATTGTTATTTCATATTACTTTTTTAATAAATTATAACATTTCTTTGTTCCATGGTTTTTATTCTAAAGTTCTACAGTTGGTTTTTTTTTGTTATGGTTTTTTTTTGTCAATTATTTAGCTTTATGTAATTTTTTTAAGAATTTAAAAATGTTTATTTCAGTTTATTTATTGTTTTATGCATTTTTTAAATATAATAATTTGTGCAATGTAGTTTTTTTTCGTTTTTTTTATTATTCTATGTTATTCAATGCTGTCGCAATGTTGTGGTACAAGTCTGATCAATTTTTTTTTTCTATTAAAATCAATTTTAAAAAATTTGGTTTCTTACACAACCTGTTTAATTTTAAAAGATTTTAGTGTTTTTCTTTAGTGCCTTTTTGAATTTAATTTTAAATTGGTTTATTTTTATGTCTGGAAAGGAACTTTTTTGTTGCTACTTTTAAGTTATTGCTAATTATTTTAATTTTTCCTATTAACGTAGTATGGTGGTTGCATCCATTATTGGGAAAAGAAAAACCAATAAAAATATTTAAATAAATTAATAAAATGTGTTATTACTGAATGAATCTTAGTTTTTGTTCATTTGTTTTGTTTTAATTTTCATAAATATAGTTTGTTTTTTATGAATTTGTATATACAATATATTTAGTTTTTTTTTAAAGGGCATTGATGTGGTTTTTCCTTGTAAAACTTTTAACTTTAGTAATATTTTGTTTTTATGTTCTTTTCATTTTATACTTATTTTTTCATTATTATTTTTTAAAACTGGTTTTTTTTGGTTATTGATAGTAAATTTATTCTAAAATTAACTGAATATTTATCCAAATGTTTGTAATTTTTATTTATATTGCAAATAACTTTTGTTTTAATTTAAGTGTTAGTTTTGCAAGAACATTACAAATGTTTGCATGTGAATTTTGAATAATTTAGTATTGTAGGTCTTTATTAAAATTATAATTTATTTTTAAAATATTCTTCATTTTTTTATCTTGAGTATGCTTTTTAAGGGTTAATTAACATTAAAAACGTAATTTTAAAATTAATAAATGTCTATATTTATATTCAAATCTTTGTTTTTTGTTATTATTTACGTTAAATTTTAATTTGTGTTGCAGTTATTTGTATGTGACATACATTCATTTTAATTTTAATAATGACTGTTGTTATATTTTTATATAATTTTAAATCAAGTCTTTTGTTTAAAATAATTTTTAATAATAAAAATGCCAATGGTTTTATATAATGTTCAGCGCTACGTTTTTTTTTTATTATTTTGAAATTGATTTAACTCTGAAAATAAATTTTGTTTCAGTTTTTACATAAATTAATATTTTTTAAAATAATTACATGTACCGTATCCATGTTCTAATCAAAGGGTAATTTTAATTATTATTTTATTTTTGTTTTGAGATATGTTTTGTCATTAATTTTAACACATAAAATTAAAATTGGAACCTTTTATAATAATTATGATTGTGTGCTTTTCTGGAAGTTATAAGTTTTTAATTACCAGTAATTTAACATTTATACATTTTCCATAATCCATAAAGATTACGGATTACCATAATATTAATTTATGTCTGCTTTTTTATTGTTTTTTGGTCAGTTTATTTTCATTAGTTTTAACCATTGTTTTAAAAATAAATGAATGAATATTTTATTTTTTGTAAAAAAAAAATACTTTAAACTCTAAATCATTACATGCAATTAAATAAAATGCAAATATAACCACCTGCAGGAAAAATTTTTGTGTTTTATTTTTTTTGCGTCATATTTGTGGGTTTAATGCTGTTGTTTAAAATAACTAAAAATTAAAAAAGGTATATTTTATTAACATTTTCTTTCCTGAAAATAATTAAAAATATAAAACCACAACAAATTATTATTGCCACTTACCATTGACCCAATTGATAAATAGTCAATAGCTCAATAAACCACTAACCGGAAGCAGTTCCGCGCTTGCTCACAATCCACACTCAGTAGGGATTAGGAGAACGTTAAAAAAAGTATTTTTTGTTCCATTTGTAAATTTATGTTTTTTAGTTTGTGGTTGTTATTTGTATTATCTCCAATAATAATTACAAGTTTAATTTTTTTTTTGCTTTACCGGTATATATGTAAATTTTTTTTTTGGCTACTATTGTTTCCAAATTTTGTAGTAGATTTTGTCGTTTCATTGAAAATAATTTTAATTTGTCAAATATATTTATTTCAGTTTTAAATACCAATTATGTGGGGTAGTTTTTTCTTATTTTTTTAAAATTAAGTTTTGTAGCAACTCGAGACAATTAATTTTTGCGAGCTACGAAATTTATTTTAATGTTCTAGTATATATTATTTTTGTTTTGAAAAAAATCCTGAATTAAAAATTGACAAATTTATAAAAATTAACAAATTCAGTTTGTTTCAGTCACGACCAAGTAACTTACTTTTTCAATAATTTTTAGTTTTAATGATTAAATGTATATTTTTTTATATCTTATAAAGCTCATGAATAGGAAGATTTTTAGATGTGCAGTTTTTTATTGCTTCTTATTTATTTTAATAATTGTTTTTACAATTTTTTAGTGTCTTTTTTTCTTGAACATTTTATTTTAAAACGTTCTAAAAATATATAAGAATTTTAATTTTATACATTATTTTTAAATCAAATTGAACAGGACTGTTTGCATTACTTATTTTGTGTTCATTAAATTTTGAATTAAATTATTTTTTTCTAATTTATTTATTTTTGATAATAATTTTCGTTAATTTTTCTTATTTGTTTTTTTTTTTGTTAATTTTATATAAAATTAATTCTTTAAAAATTCGCAGTAGATGACTTATCGAGTAGTTTTATATTTATGAGCACTGATTAATTACATTTATTTATTTAAAAAAAAATTAAAAAAATTATTTCTAACATTTTTGTCTTTAATTTTTCTGTAACGTTTTCTACATATTTTATCCGCAATTAAAATTTAATTTTTTTTAATTTAAAATTGATCACCATGTCATTATTTGTAAAATATACGAAATAACCTTAAAATACACTGGAATTAAGATTAATATCCAACTTTTGTCATTTTTCAAAAACACTCTGGCGGGCAGTAACTGGAATGTTTTTTTGATGCCAAGTTGGGCCAAAATCCTTTTCCGCGCTCCCTTGTAGGCTATACGCGCGCACCCCTGATTCTATTTATTTCTTCCAATTTTTTAATTTTGTGTTTATTAATTATTTCATTGTTAATTTTAATTTAATTTTAATTTTTAGTAGTTTGTTTTGATTTATTCTTCAAGAAATTTTTTATTTTTTTTATTTTATTATTTTTTTAAAAAAGTTTTTCATTGCCATGACTTTTTGTTTCTTAATTAATTTTGTTGAATTATTTTTATTTTAATAATATTCTTTAAATTTTTTTTTAAGCGTCATTACAATAAACTAACTTTTAAAGTATTGTAATGTGGCTCGACATTGCTGGCACTTTTTATAGTTTATTTTTGATAGATTGTAAACTTTGTATTTGAAACACATAAAAAAAAATTTATTATTGATTGATAGTTGATTAGTTTGAACATCTACAGGGTGTTGGATTTTAATGAATTTCGTTATTATTTACCTAGGGTAGATTAAGAATGGACAAACATTTAAAATGGTGCCTGGATTATAAATATTGTAAATATTATAAATTTTGTTTGTTTGTTTATATTTTTTATTTCAAAATTATTAATTTAATTTCAGAAAGTTTTTTTTTTTTAGAATTTTTTTTTTTGTTAATTTTGTAATTTAAAATATTTTTAGACAAAATTATTTTTTGTTAAAATTTACATAGCCTATGAAGACAGCCTGCTTTATATTTTAATTTGTACAATATTTTATTGTGACTAATTGTTTTTGTGTTCACTAATACATTAAAACATCAAAACTGAACATTTTAAACGTATTTTAACGATATTTTTTAAAAAACCTTGTTAAAAACAAAGCACTAGAAATTATTCTTTAAATTCAACAATTACAAATTAAATATATGAGTTTTAAGATTATTATATCGTGGTTTTTTTTGCTTATTGTTCTTATTGTTTGTTTATTTTTGCAAATTTTATTTATTATATTAATTTTCCATTAAATTTCCATTAAATTTACTTTAAATAATACTAACTTCAATATTACTTTATTTTTACCTACTAGACGACTGCGGGGCTGCATTTAACAACAATTTCAAGAAGTGAAGAACAACATAATAAAATTTAATGTGTTTTAGAAACATAAATCTACATTCATATTTTATTATTTTTATAGAAATACCAAAAAAAAAAACATTGTTCAGAATTTCCTAGAAAAAAAACCCCCCATTTCTCATTTAGTGTAATTTATAATTAGTATGTATCATTACCTTAAGTGTAATAAATGATAAAATTTTTAAGCTTCAAATAAGATCTAAAATTTATTTAGTGCATAATTATATAAAGTGCGTGAAAAATGACTCAAAAATTAGAATTTATTTTTTGAAAAAGAAGCAGAACTTAAGGTAAGGAGTAATAAGTAATTAAACACAAACTTTAAGTGTGAGTCTGCACTTATAGATTGAATAATTATTAATTTGTTCGTGTGTATAGCTTACGAAACCTTTCATGTCATAAAAAAAAACTCAAATTAATCATAAAAATTTTAGCAAAAAACTTTTTCTTCCAAAAAATTTCATTCTACTAATAAATTCATAAGTAATTGTGTATTGTTTATATTAGTAGTGTATGCATTGAATTGAATGGTTTGCAGCAAAGATAATTTGCTAGCTTTCTGGGCATAAACTGTAATTCAGTCCTTATTTTAATTTGCTATCTTTCCCTTCAAAGGTTCCCCTTGCACTGCATATACTTATTATGTAAAATAATATGCAGTTAGCACAAACTTTACTCATGCAAAGTAAAATTCTTTAGATGGGTTATTTTGAGTTCTTTTATTTTTTTGCTTCATTTTTAGTCTTCAATTTTAGAATTTTTTTTTTTTGGATTACATTGCCAAATTTTAAATTAAAAAAATGTTTTCTATAAACATATTTTCCATGGTTGAATAAATTGTTTATTCAATTTCTATTGTATTTTATTGCATTTATTATACTTTAATATTAATATGTAGATCTTAATATTCTAAAATTCATTTTTTGTTTATTAGTTTAAATTTTTTTATAAAGATTGGGTGACTTTTTTTAAACTATTTTATTTAACTTTTGTGTGAAATTACTTCTAATTTATTTTTAGAATTATCAATAAAAATTTTTTGGTTGCCATTATTAGTTTAAAAAGTTTATAGTTGGGTTTACAATACTTTATTGTCAATAAACATGTATTAACTTACAGAGGTGATCACATAAGTTAGACACTGTTGAATTTTTGCCCAAAACATCTTTAAATATTTTATTGGATTAACGTCTGGACGTTGCGCTGGTTAAATATTTTATTTTTTATTTTATTTTTTACTGTTTGATTATTTTATTTTTTTATTATCAAAATTTTGATTAGGTTAAGTTGTGTCTTAAAATTATTACAAAGTAAATTTAATAAAGTTTGCCAATGTTTTTTTTTAAATTATTTTGTGTTACGGTATTTATTTTAAAATTATTTTGTGTTATTTATTTTAAAATTATTTTGTGTTATTTATTTTTAAATTATTTTGGGTCATTTATTTTGAAATTATTTTGTGTTATTTATTTTAAAATTATTTTATGTTATTTATTTTAAAATTATGTATTTCTACGGCTTTGTCTTTTTGTCGGTAAGTTGTTTTTGACAATTGTTTTTTAGAAATTTATTAGTACTGTATTAATACACTATAAAAAAATTGTCGTTAAATTTTTGTATTGTTTCCATTTCTAATTATTAAATTGTTTTTGTGCTTTTTTTTTTTTTTTTTTTTTTTTAAAAAAAAGGTTTTTTTAAGTTAATTTGTATAAAAAGCAGTTTGCACTTTTGATGTAATTAAGTTGAATAAGTTTTAGTTTACGGTATATGAATAATCAATCGTTCTCATATAAAATTTGAATTCTATTTTTAACCAAATTAATTTCGGAAAAGCAAAACACATGGTGGATTATTTTTAATTTTTTTTTTTATTTATTGAGAAGACTGGTGTCAATTTAAATTTGATTTATTTTTATATATTTTTAATTTATATATTCAACGTATGCGTAATTATAATAATGTTTTTCAGTTTAATTTTTAAGTTTTTTTATCACAATATAAATTTAGATTGTGGAATTCGATTATTTGCCAAGTGCTAAAAATTCTTTTGAATTACTTCACCTATAAATATTATAAAAAGTTTATAGTATTTATTTAATAATAACTACCAGTAATATTTTAAAATAAATAAAATTTTTTGGAATTTAATAATATTTCTCTCTTTTTTACTCATGGAATTATTAGTATCATCTTTTCGTCGTAAATCAAAATATTACTAAAAATTCTTAAGCATTTCTGGTAAAAAAAAATTGATTTTAAATATTTCTTTTTTTATTTTTAAAAAAGCATTTCATTTTTAGGCAATTTTTATTAGCCTGCCACTTTTTGCAGCCGAATTTAACGTTTTGTTAATAGACTGTTTGATTTTGATTTTTAAGTTAAACGACTGTTTATCAAATTTGAATAATTAGATTTTATGAATCTTTTTAAAGTTATTTTGTGTTTCGTTTTTTTTTTTAATTTAATAAATTTTTTTTGATTTTGTATGCGTGTGCAATTTTATGTTTTATTCATTTCGCTAATAGAATTTCAAATTCCAGTAATACTTTTTAATTTGTTTTAGATTTTTTAATTTAAATTGAAGATAATGATTAAATATAATATCCTATAATATTAAATGCGGAAATTTAATGGTAAAATCTATTAAAAAAAGTTAATATTAAAACGGTGTAATATAATATTGTTAATTGGTTGAATTTTTTTTTAAATCTTTAAAACAAAAAACGTTTTTTTTAAATTTGTTTTTCAGTGTATTTTATTACTTTCATACCAAAACTTTTTAAAAAAATTACGTTGAAATAAAATTTTAATTTCTTGATTCAGTTTTTATCAATTATTCATCTGATCTGTTTGTCTTCTCTTTATTAATTTAATTTTTAGATTTTAATAAGTTTTATCAACATACAATTTTGCATTTTTTAAAACTTTTTTCTAATTATTTTTTTTAGTTTGATATTAATTTTTATTTAATTTGTTTACAGAAATGATGTTATTTTCCTCCAGTTTCTCATATTAAATAAACAAATGTAATAATATTTTAATACTCAGCCTGCCGTCAAAAAACTATTTTAAAAGTAAACAATTAATATTTTTTAAATTTCTTTTATTTGTTAAATTATTTTAATGTTAATTCATAAATCTTTGATAAAAAACCCAGATTTTCTCTCGGTTTTAATTTTTTTAAAAAAAAATTATTTCAATTAATACAATTTTTGTTCATAATTCTAATTTGTGTTATTTATCAAACCAAATTTTACTTTAATTAACGTTATTGATTTTTATAATTTGTTTTTTTTTAATAAGTTTTTCATGTTTATTTAACAGAAAACAATTAAAAAATCAAATTTATTTTCTTAGTAAACTGCGTTACCGTAATTATTTTTGTTTCATTATTATTGTTTTTTTTTTTTGGATTTGCATAAAATTAATAAAATTATTTCTATCATTTAAAATTAAACTTGAATATTAAAATTTTTTAAATTTTGTAAACAGTATTAAAGTGTTGCAAGGTTTTTATCGTAACGTCATGCTTACTGCTTTGAATGAGCCTTTCCTATAGAGCTCTTCCTTTTAACCGGCTCGGTAGTTTTAAAGAGCGCTTTCTACTACGCTCTCAGTGCGCTCACCACCAGGTGGCAGTTTGAAAACGACGCTAAAGAGAGAAAGATGTGCCTTCAAAAGCTCTTCAACATTTTTTTTATATTTTATTTTCTAACTCTTCTCTAATTCAAACGTCAAAAATATGTTTAATTTCTGATTTAAACTCGATTCACGTGAGATTTAGTAAATCTTTGTACGCGGATGGCGGCTATATTATTGAGATTTCAGTGGATTTCAAAAGCACGTGGCTGTTATTGGTATTTGTAACCACGTGCTTTTTTTTGTTTCATTTTGCAATCATTTGCTTGTATTTATTTTGTCTAATTTACTTGGTATGCGAGATTTAGTGCGCGGATGGCTGATAATTATTTACATTTTGACACTAATTATTATCTTTTTTCTGTGGTTTTTATTTTTTTAAAAATATTACTTTAAATGTTTATTTTGCAAAGCTCAACAACATGCTCATTAACAACAGAATATTTATGCTAATATTTGTATAAATAAATTTAGATTGCCCTTTATAATATTTCTTGTAATTTGTTTGAATGTTATTTGAGGTAACTTCAATACTAATGAGCACTTTATTTTTTTTTTTAAATTTTAAAATTTTTTTGTTCACTTATTTTTATTTTAAGACAATCAATACCTGGTACTTGCACAAAAAATAGCCTTTATTATGTTTTTAGTTTTTATGTTGGGTTTTTATTTATGCCATAATTAATTTTGCTTTATGGTATTTTTTTAAATTTCTTTTAATGTTAATTTCAGTTTATTTATTGTTTAAGCATTTTTTTAAACATCATTTTGTAATGAATTTTAAAATAACAAGTAGACTGTGGTTTTATTTCGTTTTTTTATATTTTGTTATTCAATACGTTTTATGTATAATTTTATTAAACTTAGATTGAAATACATATTGTGAGAAAGTTGTGGTAAATGGATAATTATTATTTACTTTTTTTTAAAGCAATTTTATTACAACATAAAAATTGCTTCAAAATTTTTTTTTTTTCAAACTCATACTTCACTTTTAAATACATTGTTTTTGTTTTTATTATTTGTGTAAAATTTAAATATTAAGTAAAATGCAGGCCACAGTTGATGATTGATCTTCAAGTGATATGATATATTTACATTTGAAAAAAGCTGAATTTATGTCGTCAAAATTAATATCCATAGTTGTGGATTAAATTCAAAATTAAAAAGGTTTAAACATTTCTCATCAATTTTTTTTTCTAATTTAAGCTTAATTTTTTTAAAAAATTTTTTTAATGAAAACGGTACAATTGGAGATGATTTTATTTATTTTTTTTAGTAATTTTTAAATTTTATTTTAAATTGGTTTATTGTTATAACCGGTACATAATTTTTTTTATGTTATCTTATTTTTTTTAATAACTGACAAGCAAATCTAAAGTTTAGCACTAACAATATCTCAAAATATGTCTTTTTTATTTTTTTTTGTTGTTTATAATTTTTATTTTTCTTATTAAAGTAGTGTGGTGGATACATTAATTGTTGGGAGAAAAAGCAAATAAAAATATTTAAATAAAACCGGTTTTTTTTTGGTTATTGTTGGTAAAATTATTCTAAAATTTAATGAATATTTACCCAATTTTAGCATTTAATTGGAATTTTTATGTAAAATTAATAATTTCATACGATTTATTAATAATTCCTAATGCCAAAAAATTGTATAAAATAATTTAATTTTAAATTAGTTAAAATCGTTAACTTATGTATAATTGGCTACTGTTTTAACAATCTAAAAAATACGGTTTTGGAAAACCATGTGATTTTATTAATTTTTTTTTTTTTGAAAAATATTGTTTAAAAAAACAATTGTGCACCATATTTTGACTTATAATTTAATTTACTTTTTCTATGATTAATTTCTAAATCACAGCATGTGCTTTTCTTATTTTCAATTATTAAGCTTCTCTGAACTTTGTTTTTGTGTTTTTGTATTATAATCTTAAATAATTTACAGTATTTTTGTTAATTAAATTAATTTCCGAGTTATCTTCCCCGAAATTATAGGAGGTACAAATAGATTAAAGGTGCTTTTAGTACGAAATTTGCCATTGTAAAGTTGTTTAATATATTTTGCATTTATTTTTGTTAATTTATTTTTTTTTGGAGTAATAACACAACCTAATTTTTTATTACTTACTTATTAACGACAAATTGAAATTCGTAGAGATTCATTACAATTTTGCTTCAAAAAATTTTTAAGTTTCATCGAATTCACTGTTTTCACCATGTTAAAGTCGATCAAATATTATAAATTTATAACTTTAAATCATTTGCAAATGATATTCATTTTACTTTAGTCTTAATTTTATTAAATTTTATTTCAATTTTTACGTAGTTATTCTGATTGACTTTGATTTGGTTTGTATTTCGATAATTACCAGAATTTCAAATAAATTATTTTTTAGATACCCGTAGTAGAAATTCCAATTTTTTTTCTATTAATGTTCATTAGTGTTGGTTGGTTTTAATAATATTGTAATATGTGGTTTTTTTTATGAAATATTATTTTCATTCTTAATATTTAAATATTATTATTTAACGCATAATAATAATTTATTTAAGTTATAATTTTTAAATAGCTCCATAGCAGACTTCAAACTTTAAAATTTTGGTTTATAAAGTTAAAAATTGTATGTTTAAATTTAATTTTATATAATTTTCTTTGGCAATGAAAATCAATTTTATAATTATTTATTAAAATACCTTAGTGACGACATATGAATACAATATAATTACATTAAATTTTTTGTTGTTTTATGCATTAATAATTTTTTTAAACAAACATAAATTTAAATGTTTCTTTTAGCAAAAAAATAACATTTTGGTTGTAATTATTATTTTCAACTTGTTTATTATTTCCATTTAGATCATTTTCCATTTTAATTGAGATAACCAATCTGTTTGAGTGTTAGTCTAATTTTTATTTTTTGACTACTTTAATCATATTTATTTGGTCATTATATGACTTCCTGGTCGCTTCTTTAACTTTCTGGTTGTTTCTTTTTTCTAAATCTTTTTTTTTTTAAATTTGTTTGGATAATTAATTTTAACTCGTTAATATCTAACTTTAATTTGTTATATGCATTCATTAGTGAAAAATTGTGCAAATGAAAACATTTTTATTATTTAAATTTCAGTTGCGTTTTTTAATTTAACATTATATTCTATGTATTTTTTTTATGAAGTACGCTAACGATTGTTTTTAAATATTTGGTTAAACGCGTTTTAATTCGTTGTTTCTCATTTTTATAAAATTGTAAGGTAAAATTTTTATAAATTTAAATTATACAATATTTTATAGAATGAATTTTTCATAGTATTTTTTTTTTAGTTTCTTTTTTTTAAATTTTTTTAAGATTTGTGTAATTTTGTTTACATTTATTGAAGTTAACTTTATTAGAGTTAATTTTAAATTGTAATTTAAATTTTCTTTGCAGTATAAGTTTTGTAAACAATCATGTTGTTTAAGCTTGGTAATTATTTGGGATTTTGTTTGTCTAAAATGTTATATTTTTTTTTTCATTTTTTCTCCCATGTTTTAATTTATTTTAATTAAAGTCATGTATTTATTTTGCATTGTCAATGCTCATTTTGAATTTTGATTTTATATTTGTTTTTTATTACTTTAAATTATTTAATCGGTTTTTATTTGTTATTTTTAAGAACGTTTGTCCTCCAATTTTTTTTTATTAGTATGGCAGCAAATCATGTGCAATGTAAATAAGCTTTTTAAGTGTGTGAGCTTGTTTTAATCATTTTTTGTACCATTTATTTGCAGTTTGTGTTAACGTATTTTTTTAATTCATTTTTTAATTTGTTTTTTTTTTTATTTTTTTTTTGTTAATGGTTTCATATTAAGTTTTATCTAATTTAAATTTTTTTCACACAATATAAATGTCCTTTAAATATACCAAATTGTGTCAGCTAAGCAAAAAATATAAATGTAAAGCAATTATTATATTTTTTGTTAATTTTAGCTTTAGATTAACTTTTACCATAATTTAAGATCAATCAAAAAAACATTGTAATTGTGATTATTTTAACAAGTAATTTTATAAATAATAATAAAAAAAAAAAACTCAAAAGCAGACTTCAAATTTTTAACTTTTTTTGTATAAAGTAAAAAAAATTGCGTGTTTTTTTGAATAATGGTTATTAATTTCAAATTATTCTAAACAATAATAATAAACAAATTAATTATGTTTTTTTTTATTTATATTTAAAAATAATAATTTTAAATAATTTAAATAACTTATAATGAAATTTAAAAATTAAGAGTTTTTTTTTAAATGTCTCTAAAATTACAAAATAATACTCGACCCTAACCTTATTTGTTCCATACAACGTTTTCTTGAGGTTTTCATCTTAGCAAAGATTCCCTCATTGTATTTAGTTGTAATGTTGTATTGTCTTCTTGCTTAAGCTGAACTGCCCTTTAATAATTGTCGCTTGTAAATGCTTTCTTAAATGTACGTATTGGTTTATTTATTTAATTGCATAGTTTTAATTTTTTTTTAAAAAAACTTAATTTAATTATTAAATAGTTATGTAATTATTATGTCTACAATAATTCATTATTATATATTAATTTTGACAAAAAATTTTTAAGATTTCTCTCAAAAAAATAAAATGTATATAGAATATTTTGTGCTGTTATAGTTAAATATTATGATTTGTTTTTTTATACCATTATTCCATTTTTATTCTGTTGTTTTTATTTACTCTTCTTTGTTTTAAATTATTTTAATTAACATCTTATTTTAAATCGCGAGTTTTTTTTAATTCGCATTTTTAATTCTTATTTTAAAATTTGTTTTTTAAGAATTTGTTTTTTATTACTTCTAATTTTTTAAGTCAATAAATCAATAATTACTTTCATAAATCATTTATTTATAACATTTTTAAGTTAATACAATGCTTAACAGTGTAATAGTTGTCATTGGTTTTCATTATTCTTAAAAAATGAAACTTATTATTTATTAATTTCATAATTACATCTTTTTAATCTGTTGCTCATTTTCTTAAAATGTTTTTTATTAAATAAGTACTAGAAATTTTTAATAAATTGTGTTTGAAATAAGAAAAGGTGAAATTTAATTCTTCAGTTTCATTTTTATGAATAATATGTATTTTTTCTCTAAATACAATTTTGCGTTCTTTTAACTCTTTGATTTTGATGCTTTTACTTAAATAGAAAATATGAAATTATTGATAAAAATTAGAAAAAAAAAATTGCTTAAGTGCTTTCATTTGTTCATTTATTTTCATAGTAATTCTTAAATCTTTGATAATTTTATTTAATATAATATGATTTTATTAAATGTAATATGAGTTTAATAAATATAATATTATTAGTATAAAATGGCTATATTTTATTGATTTGTATTTTTAGTTTGATTGTTATAATTTATTCCTAAGTATTAATTTGTTAAATTAAACTTGTAAAGTTAAATTTTGTATAACATGTATTTATATTTTTGTTTAAATTTTCTTTTTCTATATTTATATTTTCTTTTATTTTAATAATACAATATTTAAAAAAAATCTGTTACGTTCAAACCTGAGTTAATTTTAAATTATAATTTATTTGTTTATGTATTTTTTATCAAAATAATTCTACTAATTTTAAATGAGCCATATTTTTCTTTAATTTTAATAATATATTTTTTTTCATTACTAGTATTTTATTTTAATTTTTAATTTGCATAAAATCAATGAAAATATTTTTTTGATTTAAATTTGAATTTTTAATTTTTTAAATTAGTAATCTTAATACAATTAGGGTGACGTCACACCAAAAACATTACCCAATGAACCTTTCCCAAGTAGCTCCTCTTTTTAATCAGCTTGAGAGTTTTAAAGAGCGCTTTCTACTACGCTCTCAGTGCGCTCACCACCAGGTGGCAGTTTGAAAGCGACGCTGAAGAGAGAAAGATGTGCCTTGAAAATGCTCTTCAACATTTTTTTATATATTTTATTTTCTAACGTCGAATTCAAATGTCTAAAATATGTTTAATTTCTTATTTAAACGCGTTTTATGTGGGATTTAGTAAATCATTGTACACAGATGGCTGATTTTTAATTGGGATTTCAGTGGATTTAAAAACCCACGTGATTAATGGTGGTTTATGTAACCACGTGCTTTTTTTTTATTTCATTTTCATTCATTTGCTTCCATTTATTTTGTCTAATTTTCAAATTTATATTTAAAATATTATGAAACTATTTTCAAAAATGACATTTTATTAAATTATAACATGTTTATTTTTATCACAAGGTGAACAGCACTTGCATAAGTAATACATTTTGTTTTTTATGTCATGTTTTCTTTTGTCAATTATTATGTTTTATGGTATTTTTTTTCATAAATATATTTATGTTTATGTTTATTTTAATTTAATTTATTTATTGTTTATGCATTTTTTAAATAATATTTTTTTTTCTTATATCCTTACTATTATTTACAATACTTTTAAATTGAAATATATAATATGATAAGAGAAAGCTGTGGTACGTTTTTTTTTCTCAAATTCATACTCTATTTTAATTTTTTTATTTAATTTTTATTTAGCCCAAATTCTTAAGGAAATTATTATTTGAATTATTTGGTAATTTATACTTTTTCTTGTTTACTTTTTGGTCGATTACTTTCTTATCAATATAAATATTATTTATGTGAAATATAAATATTAAATAAAGTGCATGCCACCATGAATGATTGATTTTCAAATTTTATTAAGATATAGGCTTAAAAATTTATCAAAAAAATTAATTAAAAAAAATATCTGCAATTAAAAAAATTTAATTTTAGTAGTCAATTGTTTAAGACATAATAATATGTTATTAGAGTATTGTTGTGGATTAAATTTACCATAAAAATTTAAAAATTTCTAATCAATTTCTTTTTTCTTAATTTAAATTAATTTAAAATGAACGGTTTTCTTAAAATACGGCACTATAATTGGAGATGATTTTAATGTCTTTTTAAATTTAATTTTAAATTAATTTATTTTTAAAACCTATTACATAATTTTTTTTTGCTTTTTTTAAGTGATTGCTAATTATTTTAATTTTTTTTATTTACGTAATATTATGAGTAAGTCGGTTGTCGGAAAAAGAAGCAAATAAGATATTAATTTCAATAAATTAATAGATTATTTTTCTTTTACCATTCATAAAATTATATATTTTCCCTTTTATTAAATGGTACTCACAATGCATTTTTGAGTTTGTTTGTTTGTTTTTCTTTTTTGAGAAATTTTTGGTTATTGATATTTTGTTTTTATCTTGCAATTAAATTTAATCTTAATTTTGGTTTTGATTTTTATTATCAATTAATGCAGGCACTATTTAAAAACTTTCGATAGGAATGAAAATTTTTAAATTTGTTCATTGGTGTTATTGTTTGATGTTTTCACCAAAACAGTTTAATATTTTTTTTTTATTTTTTTTATTTTATTTTTTAATTTTTTCTAAACGTCGCAGCTGAAACATTGCTCATTTTCTTATTAATTTTTTTAATGGATTTTTATTGTTTAAATAATTTTTTATATCATTTTTGAGCTTCGCCTATAGAAACATGGAAAATTTTATATGTTATTGTAACACATTTGTTTTTAATATTGCTTTTATTTATTAATTTCTTAGTGTAATAGTCTATTAATTTTAATTTTTTTAAATTGTCTATAAATAATTGTGTAGTTGTTTTAAACTTTACAACTTTCTTATATGCTTCTAATTCCAGTATTTTATATATATTTTTTTTTAAATTGTAAACTTCATTTAAAAAAATGTTATTAAGTATTATTGAATTGTTTATGTATTTACCGTTTAAGGTGTACTAATGAGTTATGTTTTTTTAAAAACAAAATTATTTTTACGTGTATTTTCTGCATCTGTAATTTTCTACACATTCTTATTGTTTGATATGAAATTAAAATTAATGATACGTTTTTTGGGCCATGCACTCAAATTTAAATTGTAGTTATTTTTTTTTTTGTTGTAATCTTCATTACTTTACAGAAATCTGATATGATTTATTTTATTAAAATTATTAATTTACTTTAAAATCTTTTTATTTTAGTTTAAATCACTTATTGTTTTACGCAATCAAGAAAATGAAATACTTCAAAAATGTTGTTTTTTTTTAAATCAAACGTTTACTGGAGAATACTAATAACAATATTTTTTGAAAAAAAATATATAATTTCTAAGAAATTAATTTTTATACAGAATATGTATAGCAATAATCATTTTTTTAATTGCATATCAGATTTTTATTAATTTATAATTTATTTTGGTTGCGTTGTTTTTATACAAAGGTTTTTCAAAGAAAATGAGAAATCGTTTTATGTTAAATAAATGTTTACTTGAAATATTTATTTCATTTTTTTTTTGTTTTGTGTTTGCATTTCCCAAATCATTTAAAATATTCTGGATAATTGTTAATTTTTTTTTTCAGTTCAATATTCTCAATGTTCAATTTCTTAAAAAAACAAAACAATTAATTTAAATGAGAACTGTGATCAATTGTAGAACTAATATTATGTGATTTTTTTTATTAATGTTCTCCGAATATACAATATTTTAGCTCTTCCTTTTTACCGGCTTGGTAGTTTTAAAGAGCGCTTTTTACTACGCTTTCAGTGCGCTCACCACCAGGTAGCAATTTGAAAGCGACGCTGAAGAGAGAAAGATGTGCCTTGAAAAAGCTCTTCAACATTTTTTTTTTGTCTTAATTATATTTTATTTTACGTCAAAAATAAGTTTGATTTCTGATTTAAACTTTCTGATTTGAGATTTAGTAAATCTTTGTACGCGGTTGGCGGCTATATTATTGAGATTTTCATGGATTTCAAAACCACGTGATTGATGGTTGTTTCTGTAACCACGTGCTTTTCCTTTGTTTCATTTTTTTAAATAATTTTCTTTTATTGGTTTTATCTAATTTACCTGCTCTGCACATTCTATTTAAATGTCATTAAGAATTATTATTAGTGCGTGGATGGCTGATAATATAATTATTTACATTTTAACAATAATTATTATGATTGATTTTAAATATCAAAATCAGGTTCTATTTTTCTGTAACAACTGTATAATAATTATGCTTATACTTGTATAAATAAATTTTTATTCAATTTTATATTTCTTGTAATTTGTTTATTTCATTTGTGGTAATTTGTTTGAAGGTGATTTTATTACGATATTTAGTTATTTTAAATTCGTTTAATATATTTTAAATTTTTTTTTTTAATTTATCTTATTTTCGCGTGTTGAGTGGACTGGATTTTTTTTATTTATTAAAGACAAATATTTGTTCAGTTTATTGTTAGTATAATTATAATTAATAATTTTTTATTAAATTATAACATTTTTTTTTTGAATTATTTTTATTTTAAGGTCCTAAGACTTACAGTTTGTTTTTTATGTTGTGTAAACTTTATATAACTAATTATATTAACAATTATTATTGTATGCTGGATAATTCTTGATTTTTTTTATTTTTTTTACAAATGTTTACCAATAAATTTAGATTAGAAACCATAAGACGAATCTTTTTATAAATTAATAAAAATGTTTCTTATTAATTCCATTTTATAATTTTAGAAATTTGATTTGAAATTATTTAAAATTTATTAATTTACCTATTTGAAAATGTAATTATTTTTCGTTTCAACAGATTATCGTTTTATGCAGTTTAGCAAATAAAATACTTAAAAAATGTTTCCATTTTTTAAATCAAAGAGTAAAATAATGACAATATTTATTTGAAGGTCAATGCAATTTTAAATAAACTGCTTATAGGGTATAACTATGCATAACAATTTTAACTATGAGTCAGTTCATTCTAATTGCATATCAGGTTTTTAATTATTTATAATTTATTTTTGTTGCTTGGTTTTGGTTGCATGTCCTCAATATTTACCTAAGAAATTGAGAAATGCACTTTTTTTTAATTTATTATACTGAATTTTTTTATTTATTTTGTTTTATGGTAATTGATATTACTTGGTTTTAAATATTTGTTTGGGTTTTTTTATGCATTTTTCAAGTGATTTAAATATTTGCTTAAATTTATACAAAGACAAAACTTTAACTTTTAGATCTTTTATGATTACCTTATTAAAAACATTTCATTTAAAATTTGTGATAGTATGGTTATAGTACTTAACATTTGAATATTGGTTTTTTTTAAAGATCCCTGGTAGTTCCACTTTTTATTTCAAATTTAAGTAAAATTGTTTGGTAAAACTATTCTAAAAGTATAATAAATATTTACTCAAAATGTTTGTAATTTTTTTTCACTCATTTTTTTCTTATTAATTTTCACTATTTCGATTCTGTATTTAATTTCAGAATTAATTTTAATAATTTTATTATGTTATTTTATCCTTTTAATTTTAAAAATTCTTCTTCCGATATAATTATCATTACGTAATTGATTAGCAACATGTTTCAAGTTATTTTAACAGCTATTTTTTTAAGTGAGTACCGGTATTGAAGAAACAGAAAGAAATTTTGTTAATCGAATATTTTTTTAATTAATAACATTCAATTATTATTACAATTTAAGAAATGTATTTTTTTCAAAAATGGAGGAGCGCAGCCCAGCTCAGAACTTAGCCAACCAGTTGGCAGTAGCTTTTTATAATATTATCGACATTACAAACTTCACCTTCCAAACACGGGTCTGTATGTGAGCAACCACTTACAAATTCGCATTCATATTTATGCGCCGATGATTTACCCTTAACTCTGCAAACTTTATTAAATTCTATACATTTAATTCGTTCTTGCTCGGGGCAGGGAGATTCGCAGTGGTAGGCCTTAGGTCCTGTTTTACTTTTCAAAGTGCAAACTTGACCTTTTTGACATTTGCCCTGAGTCGGACCACCACACGGAGGCTTATCCACGCAGGAATGCGACATCTGGTTTTTACATTCTTGATCCCTCGGACATGTGCCGCTAACCTGACCCTCACACTTGGGCGCATCCACGCAAATTCTCAATTCTTTACTACAAACTCTACCTTCTGAACAGGGTATAACCTTAGGGACGCATGGTTTGTCTTTGCAGACGTAGGTTTCAGACTTTCCAGAACCATGGTTTAGTATTTCACAAAATTGATCGGCTGGACACGTGCTGTCTTTGGCGCTGCACTTTACAGCGGCCTCGGTCATCGCGTTCATCCCGAGGAAAAGCAGGATAAAAACAACTCTCATCTTTCTCTTTAGATTTATCTGTACAAAAATAATAAAAAAATTCCATCCTCATTAATCGCATACATTTTTATTTTTATAGAAGGCGGAAGTGGCGGTGGTTTTAGGGGTAGGCAAAGATAAAGATTAGGGTAGCAAAGTTAAAGTTTTAGTCGGAGCAAATTCAGTTTTTTGGGCAATTAAAACACCATTTACTTTTTAATGTTGCATATTATTTGTCATTAACAATTATGCAAGATTCCTTGATTAAAATAATATTTACATTCTTTATTTTATTTTTTATTTAATTTCAAATGTTGTTTTTATAATTAAATTTCACTTAAAGTCACTAAATTTCTCCTTTATTAAATGTTGTTAATTTTGTTTTTAATTTTTTTTAAAGATTGTTTTGTATAGTATAAAGGTATTCTCTAATTGTTTTACAATTATTGCAATTAAATGATAAAATCCATAAAAAATAAATGTTTCTTTTTTGTTTGTGAATGTCGTGGCTATAGGTTGGCCTATAAATGTCCTATTTATTATTTCATATATATTAAATGTGATATCTATTTCAACCTATTTAGCTGGGTTTTTGCTTGCAATACTTATAATTTTACGTTTTAATTATTTATTTTTATTTTTGTACATATTGGTATTGGAAATGGAGTTTTCTCATTCAATTTCTTTTTATATATTTTTTTTCGCTTTATTGCAACCTACTAATAATCAACTAATATTTTATTTTATGTGTTTTAAGTACGATTTTATTGTTGGTATTTGCTGTAAATTTTTTAAGTTATTGTCGTGTTCATTGTGGTTTTCATCATTCATGTCGCAGCTGAATCATAGCTCATTTTCTTTTTGATTTTTTTTTTATAGATTTTTACTGTTTAAATAGTTTTTTTATATTATTTTTGAGCTTTTCCCATAGAAACACAAAGTGACAATTTAAAATAATTTCAAAATGTTTTAATGATTTTTTTTTACATAATTTTGTATTGTATTTTAGGTCTTTCACATACAATTTATTGTATTAACACTCTATTCAATTAAAGTTTTTTTTAAATTTAATTTAATCATAATGGGTAATGCCGACTACATCAAAATAATGTTTACTATGACAGTTAATATTTTTTATTTAATTTTATCTAATTTATGATTATTATTATTATTTTGATTTTTATGTGAAGATATTCTGCATCACTTTTTCAACTGTTTCACAGACACATTTTTTTGTTTATAAATGCTAACTGATTTTTTTTTAAAAAATTTTATTTGATTATATTATAGTTTTTAATTTTATTTTGTTTTATGAGCCAGTGACTTTCAATGTAATGCTTAACATATAAATCAAAGTGTTTACCAGTATATACTTATAAAGGGTGAAGCAGATAAATAATTATTACCTTGTTTTGAATGCTAATAAAATCTACATTTTTCATGATATATTTTTTTTTTAAATCTATGGTGTTTTCATTGACGGGTTTGTTCTTTCAATACCAAAAATAGTTTTGTTTTTGTTAACTTTTGCTTTCTTAATAAAAATTAATTTGTGTATTTTCCGCATTTTTATAGCTATAATTATATGGCAACATGCAACATTTTGAAATATTAATTCGGGGTTTTGGTTTTTGTGGCTCGCTATTTTAAGAATAGTTACAGTAGTTGGATATATTTGGCGCGATGTTGGATTTTCATTTAATTTTTTTTTTTCACATTTTATTTACTTTAAGTTGCTGCTGCACTGTATTGTAATATAGTTATTAATTATAATAATAATTGTATTTTTTTAAATTCATTTTTAATTGTTTTATATTTTATTTACAATATGATTCTTGATTCTTTATTTTTTTTAAATAATTGTTTACTGTAGCTGTGATTGTTAATTTTAGTCGTAATTAGTTAATACTTATAATAATAATTGGTAATAAATTAATTATTTTTTTTGATCACTAGTTTTGATTTTACGAGTGTTGCGCCCATTTTGTTTTTCATAAAAAAAGTTATTATAATGAAATCTTTCTTTAAAAAAATATGAATACCATACCTTATTATACCTTTTGTATTATGTTATAATAATTTTCAATTAGAATACATTTACGGTTTCTATTCTTAGCATTTTAAATTTATATTATTTATCTTCAAAAATTATATTTATTAAAACGTTTACAAATTAAAAATGAGCGTTTCAAAAAAAGGTATCAAAAATTATGGGATTTTTAACATAATATATGCACACAGAGTTCTCGGTTTTTTAATAATTTTTTAAGTCAAATTTTTACCTTTTGACTATTTTATCATAGGCCTACTGTTTGTTCTCATTTGATGTAATCGTAATCTTGTAAAATTGCATTGTCTTCCTGTTTAAGCTGTGCTGTTTTTTAATTGTTGCTTGAATATTGGTTTATTCATTTAATTTAATACTAAAAAGATAAGTTAATTTATCTTAATTTACTGTATATTGTTTTTGTTGTTTGTGTATATGGTTGTTTTTTGTTTGTTTTGTTTTTTTTTTTTTTTTGCCTGGCCCGAATCATTATTTAATTTTTATATTTCAATTGCCTTTATTTTTAAAAGAATTTTGAAGTTGTCTGTGAATTTGTTTACATTATTTTTTTAAAAAAAATTAACTTTGTTGAAGTTAATTTTCCAACAAAAAAGTGGAGAAAACTGCAAAAAAACTTGTTCTAATTTAAGTTTTCATTTCAGTTCAACTTTAATTGGTTATTTCGTTATTATGTCTAAAATATTCATTATTAAACCTTAATTTTGTCAAATACATTCTGCTCCACCTTATCAACAATTATTCAATTATTTTAATATACCTTTTAAAATAGATCAAAAATAATATTAATCTTCAAAATCATTTATTTTTTTCTGGTAACGTTATAATGTTTTTCGTTTATAAATTTCTCAAGTGATTTAAATATTTGATTAAAATTTGATTTTGCTTTATGATTGATTACCTTATGTAAAAAACTCCATTCAAATATTTGTTATTATCGATAAGCTCTAAAATCACTTTAGATATTTGTGGTTTGATCTATTGTGAAGATCTTTGAATTAAATAAAGTTCAGTAAACGTACTGGGTCTCTGTTTTTCGTAGAATTTTATTTTTAAATTTATTATTTTTTTAACTTAACATGACAATGGTTGCCTTGTTGCATTTAATTGTTATGTTGTAAAGTTGTACAGCATTTGATTTTAAACTGTGCCGTTTTTTTAATTGTCGCTAAAAATGCTTTTTTTAATGTATTATATTGATTTATTTATTTTATCAAATAACAAATAATTAAATTATTTTATTTAAATTTATGTTGTTTTTCTGTGATTTGATTTACAATGTTTTTTTTAAACTATTTTTATTGGAGTTAACTTTGAAAAATAACAGTATACTTTACATTTCATTGTTATGTCTATAATAAGTTATTATTATACTTTAATTTTATCCAAGAAATCTGCTGTTTTAAGTAGAAATTCGCGTTATAATAACAAAACACATTTTCTTTTTAATGTTGCGGCTTTATTTAAATTTTTTTATTTTTTAATAATTTATTTAAAAAAATTTTTAAAATCTGTTACTAAATTTTTTTTTTAAAATTTATTAGGTTAGTATTAAAGCATTCATTAAAAACATTTTTTTAACTGGAATAATAGTTACATCAATTTTACATCAATTCCATAAGCAATCAATATTAACAAGTTTTGTTTATGCTATTTTTCCTTTTTATTAGAAATTAATTGTAAATAGTTGGCTTCCCATTTATTTTCATTGTTTTTTTTTATCATTTTTTTAATGTCATTATTTTTTTATTGAACATTTTATTTAGAAACGTTTTAAAAATAATTAAGATAAAATTAAATTCCGAAGGAATGTTGTGTTTATTTTCTTTAACTGAAATACAAATTGGCAATTTTGTTAAAAAATGACAATTTAGGGAACATGTTTTTGCATCTATGAGCACCGAATAATTATATTTCTTTAATATTTAATATTTTTTTTTAAATTTTAATTGTAGATTTTTGTATCTGGTGTTTTCACAAATAATCCAAATCTAAATAAAAGGTTTTTGAAATTCAACCTATCTAATTTTTTCCTAGTTGTAATTTTATTTATTTATTTATTTATTTTTTTCAATTTTTATTTTTGATTTTGTATTTTATTTTATAATACATTTTATTTTGTTAGTTTATTCCTTATTACATTTAGGAATCAGTTCGTCATAATAATAACTGTTTTAAATGCATTTTTTCCATGTTTTTTTTTTTTTTGACTACTAGTTTTGATTTTACTAATGTTGCGTCATTTTTTTTTAATAAAAAATATTATTGAAATGTAATAATACATCAAAAATATGAATACCATCACCATACAAATACATCACGTTTTATGTGAATATTATTAATTTCAATTTGTTTATTATTTTCAATTAGAACAAATTTGCGGTTTCTATTCTAAAATATTTTTTATTTAATTCTTTATATTCATAATTTAAATTAATTTTTAGTCTGCTTAAAATAAAACGTTTAAAAAATGAAAATACGAGTGTCAAAAAATGTTCAAAAAATTTCAGGATTGTTAACTTGAAAAATAAATAAACGCGTTCAGTTTGGTTTATTTTTTTACAATGTAATCATTGTTGTTTGTTTTTATTTCTCTCTTTGGGCGCTTTTATTTATTTTGCTGAGGGAAAACGTCTGGTTTTTTTCTTTCTGAATGTTTTTTTTTTTTGTTCTTTAAGTTTGTATTGATGATTTAGTCGGCCACCTGCTCGGTAGTCAACACTTGTTTTTTTATCGTTTTTATTTGTCATTTCATTTGTTAAAAGTTTTTATTAATGAAAAAGTTGTGCAAATTGATACGTTCCTATAACTTGAAGTTTTAATTGTGTATGACTTTTTTTAAAATTTAATATTTGATTTTTTAATTTAACAATATACCGGTGCAGGCTATAATTTTTATTAATTAGCAATTTTTTTTAATATTTGGAATACCACATAGCTAGTCGTTTCAAACTTTTTAAAAAAATTTATTGTGTTAACGAATTAAATTAAATTCAATATACTGCACAATTGTTTTTCTTAGAATTTTATTTACCGTATAAGTTTTTTTTTTTTAAACTTAAATATTGCAATAGTTACCTTGTTGCATTTAACTGTAATGTTGAAAAGTTGTATTGTTTTTGGGTTTATACTGTTCTCTTTTTTATTTGTCGCTTGAAAATGCTTTCTTAAATTTATATATTGGTTGATTTATTTTATCAATTAATAGATCAATAATTTAGTTAATTTAATTTAGATTGTTTTTGTTGTTTTTGCAAACTACTATTGAAATTATTAAAACAGATTTTAATAGTTTTATCTAAATTAAATTTTGCGTTTATCTATTTTTATTTATTAATTTTATATTTTATACCATATTGAATTTGATCCCAGCGACGCTATTGCAGGTTTCCTCCGACCTTTTGTTTTGTATTCATCTTTTTTTTAATGTTAATTTTAATTAATACAATTTTTGTTCATATTCTAATTTTTGTTATTTCTTAATCTAAATTTTTATTTATTGGGTTTTTAAGTCATTTTTTCATTGTGTTTTTTATGTTTAATTTGATTTTAATTAGTTTTCGTACAAATGCTAACAATTTTTATTATTTTATTTTAAAAAATTCACTATGAAGTCAATAGTTTCGCTTAGTATAATTGAGTCTGCTGGTTGCATGGTGGTTATATATTTTTATTTTAATTTACTAAAAAAAATAACAAAAGCAATACTATATAGCTTGTTTCATTCTTTGATATTATTTATTAATTGTCATTACAGTAATAAAGTTTTCTGTGCCTTTATTTACATTATTTTTTTTAAATAACTTTATTGGAGAAGTCATGTTTTAGTTCGCAAATTTTTTTTCAACTTCTCATTTTTAATGCTACTCGTAGCCTACTTTTATATTTTTGTATTTTAAATTTTGTTTTATTATTTCAAATTATTCAAGTCAATAAATTCAGAACTATTTTTAAAAAGCATTTATTAATTTCTGATAATATAAAGTTGAAACACAATGCACAAGGCTTTTTTGTGTAATTTTTCTACATTATATTGTTATTTTTTTTTATTATTTTATTGCTTTTTAAAAATTTTATTGTTTGTTATTGTGCCAGCAAGTATTATTTTTTGTGTGTTATTGCTAGTATTTATTTTATTTTATTTATTAAGTACGAATTGAAATTCATAGGGATTCATCACAACTGTGCTCAACTTTTTATTAAATTACAACATTTCTTTGTTCAATTATTTTTTTATAAGATCCTTATAACTTGCTAGAAAAATTCTTTTTTTTTTTTTTTTTGTCATATACTTTGCTTTGTTGTATTTTTTTTTCTTATAAATAATTATATTCATGCTTATTTTGCATTTTTAAAACTACTTTCAAAACATGATTGTTGCTTCTAATTGTTTTTTTTCCTAGTCATACTTCACTTTTAAACATATTTAATTTTTATTTTAATCAAATTTTCACAATTGCAAAAATTTAAAATTTTTGTATTGTAATTGCAAATTAAATTACAATTAAATAAAATTTAGTTTACGTCGTGCTGCTAGTTCACTATTAAAGCATTGTTGTAAATTAAATTCACTATGAAATGGTTTAATCAATTCTGATCATTTATTTATTTAAATAAAATAAAGTTTTTTTTTATTAGATATTATTTGTTAATGTCAGTTGTGCTCCAAATAACGTGTTTTATTTTACTTTACATGTATTTGCTTGCATTTTTTTTAAATACTTATTTTAAGTAGTTGAGATTGAATTTTTAATATTATTTCAATTTAATTGTTAGTACCAGCATACCGGTACTTTTATTTAAAATTAAATTAAAGTGGCTATATTAAATTTGCTTTTAGGGTTTCATTAAACATGCAAATTTAAAAGCGTTAATCAAATCACATTTTTCAATAGGTGCAATATTTACTAACTTGAGTTTTTTATTTGTTTTTCTGGGATTTTTTCTATTTAATTTGAAATGGAATTATTTATTATTCTATTGGTTTGTTTTTTTTTTTTATTTCCAAACATTGTTTTTTTAAAATATATTTTGGTCATAAATATTGAAACGTGATTTCAATTTTTTTTATATTACGTTATTATTAGCATTTATAATAAATAACAAGTCTTGAAACAATGAAATTAAACATTATTTCAAATGGTCCTAATTATTTCTGGAAAATTAATTACATATTATTTTAGTTCTTTAATAATTACTTCTTACTTCATTTTTTTAAAAAAAACACTGTGGGCGTTTTTATTAATTTCGCTGAGGTAAAACGTCTGTTTTTTCTTTTTTCTGAATGCTTTTTTTTTGTTTTCATTTTATTTGTTACAAGTCTTTATTAATAAAAAAGTTGTACAAATTTATAAGTTCCTATAATTTAAAGTTTTAATTGTGTATGACTTTTTTAAATTTAATATTTGATTTTGTAATTTAACAATATACTCTAATATATTTTTATTAATAATAATTTTTTTTAATTAATATTTGGAACACCACATAGCTAGTTGTTTCAAACTTTTTTAAAATATTAAAAAAATTTAAAAAATTTTAAAAAAATTTTTGTGTTAACGAATTAAATTAAATTCAATATACTGCACAATTGTTTTTCTTAGCATTTTATTTATTAGTTTTTTTTTTTGATTTTTAAACTTAAATATTGCAATAGTTACCTTGTTGCATTTAACAGTAATGTTAAAATGGTTTTGGGTTAATGCTGTTTTTTTTTTATTTGTCTCTTGAAAATGCTTTCTTAAACTTATTAATTGGTTTATTAATTTTATCAATTAATAGATAAATAATTTAGTCTAATTAATTTATATTGTTTTTGTTGTTTGTGCAAACTTTTTTTGAAACTATTGAAACAGATTTTAATACTTTATTCTGAATACAAATTTGCGTTTTTCTAACTGTTTTTCTATTTTTATTCACTAATTTGATATTTTAAACCGTATTGAATTTGTTCCCAGTGACGCTATTGCACGTTTCCTCCAACCTTTTGTTTTGTATTCATATTTTTTAATGTTAATTTTAATTAATACAATTTTTGTTCATATTCTAATTTTTGTTATTTACCAATCTAAATTAAAGTTACTGTATTGGGTTTTTAAAAGTCTTTTTGTCATTGTATTTTTTATGTTTAAATTGATTTTAATTAGTTTTCTTACAAATTCTAACAATTCTTAAAATTTTATTTTCCGTCAATGAGTATAATTTTATTACAAGGTCCATAAAAGCAGTGTACGTAAAAGTTGTAATGTACGTTCTCAGACAGTTTCTATGATTTTCATCAATAGCGTTGTCACAATAATAAAACTCGTCATTTTTAATTTGTGTGCGAGAAACGCTATTACAACCCTTCAGCCAAATTTAAGCTCGTTTGACCATCTCTCCCACACAACACACAGTTCAGAATTAAAATTTATTTTCGCACTTGAATTTTAAATTAATTAAGCATTTGCTCATTATACTACAGTGAATAAAAACTTTTACCTTGCATAAGGTCGGAAAATTCTAATTTTTTTATAAGTTTATTAGGATGTGCCCATAATAAAAAATCCAAGTTTTCGACCTCGTCAACCTTGTGCTAGCGTCCCGGGGCACAAAAAACTTCACAAAAATCGCTCATTTTTTAGTTTTTTAGCCGTAACATTTTACCAGTACGTTGTAGCGATTACACACACTGCATTGAAGTTGTAGAGTAATAAATTGGCTATAATCCATATATTAAACATTTTTTTCTAGGTCTAATAATAAAGGCGCTATAGATACTCAAACTTGAGCAAAATTTGAAAAATCTCCAAAAAATTTGTTTTTTTCGTTTTTTGCCAATATTATTTGGTTTTTCTTGTATAAATCGAAGTCTTTTTAAAAACAATTTAAAATATGTTTTTCAGTTCCCTTTTACCACCTATGGTGTGTTTTTTTAACCAATATTTTTAGTGTTTCCAAAATACTCGAGTTTCAACCACCCGGGTACTCCAGTAATTTTTCGCTAAACTACCTGGGTACTCGAGTAGTTAAAGTTTTTTTTTAAAAAAAGAAAATTATGTAAACAATTTTTATCCTATTTATACTTATAATTAGGTCGCTAGATGGCGCTCCAACCAGTAACAAATTCTGTCAGACGTGATGCGTTAATTATAGTTTTTTCTAAATTTAAATGTTATAGCAAAGTTTTAAGTAAGTGAAATTTATAAATTTAAAGATGTGGTGATCATGTTGGCATAAGTTTTGATGTTCCTACGGCGATATTTTTTGAAGAATTTGAAAAAGACTGTGTGAGCGTATAAGCCTACTCTCCTATAGTACGGTAGAAAAGGGTGTGGCAAAATTATTGGAATGTCTCGGCGAAAAAAGGGAAAAATGGCGGCGGGAAGGACTGAAGCATTGAGCGATGCAGCATTGATTTCTACAAATTTGCCGTTAGAAAGAACTGATTTGTCTGTTGTGAATGATATAGATAGTCTAGATAATTCCAATTTAAAAGGTATGATTAAAATTGTTTTGAAGAGCATTATGACTCTTAGGGTCGAATTCAGAAAGATTACTTGAGACCGAGTGGGCCCTCATAGAGGCCAAAAACTCACATTCTCATTTCAGAAACAATTTTAACTTGAGTGAAAAATTTACTTCACTTAGCTGTAAGGACGCATCCATCCTCAAGTTAAGGTGAATTCATGAAGGTCACTCTGCCTTTAAGTCGAGGACGCGATTCTACTTGAACACCCAAAATCTCGAGTAGATGAAGAAGTCCACTTGAGGGTTACTTTCAACATATTTATCATTAATTTGTTTAATAGATTTTGTATAAAAAATAATTCTTTAATAACAACAAGCTAATGTTTATCACTATTGATAGTTATAAATGGCCACATTGAATTATTTTCATGTTTTACTCCGCGCGATCACGGCGTTCCATATTCATCCGCCATGATGAGCGGATCAAAACACAAACATCACTCACACTTGCGCATGCGTGATAGCTTCCTCAACAGTGTAAGTGCATGCCGGAGTACAGACTCCAACTCAAACGAACACTCTCAGGCGAAATACTCACAAAGATACACTCCCGTGAGTAAACGTTCTTGAATACGACTTTTGGAAAGTGAACATTCGAGAGAGCACTCGGATCCTATGAGCGCACGTGCGTTCTCAATCTCAAGTAATCTTTCTGAATTCGACCCTTAGTGAAGGCATTGCAAGACTCGAATATAAGGTAAATACTAAAATGGAAAATATTTCTAAGCTTAAGTTGGAAATGGAAGTTATGAAAGACCTACAATGTGTTGATAGAGGCGAAGTAAAGAAAGTAAGAGAGGAATGTACATTATTAGATGAAGTTGTGCAAAAGTTGACAACTCGGCTAGATAATTTGGAGGATGCGACTCGAAAAAACAATCTTATTATTAAAGGTTTTGATGAAAACGACGAGGTAAACCATGCTGATACTTTATGGAAAGTTAAAGATTTCTTAAGAGAAGCATTCAATATACAGGGTAGTTTGATTAAGGCAATGAGATTAGTTAGGGTAAATGGTAATTGGCCAAGACCAATTTTGGTAATACTCGCGGACCAGGCTATCAGACTGTCAGACATAACATTCTCAAAGAAAAGTTTAGGTTGCAATGGATGCCACGCTTTCAAAGAGTTTTTATTGAGGAAGATTTTTTAAAGGGAACACGGTTAAAATTGAATGACTTAAGAGAGGAGAGGAATTCAAAAAAAGCGAGTGAGATTCCAACAACTGTAAAAACTCATAATCTAGTGAATGGAGAAAGTTTTTTGTCTAAAGTTCAAAATGTAGTTCCTCCAAAACCACATTTTTTGGGGAGTGCCAGTGTGAGAGACAGTGTTAAGGCTAAAGTGGTAGATAGTAATTGTAAAATAAAGGATTTGCGAGAACATGAAAAGCTGAGGCAGACTGTGGTAAAAGTAAATGAGGCAGTAGCTATTTTGAAGACTGGTAATACATTTAAAGCAGATAACCAGTATGAGAAACCATTGTCCACTGTGTCCTACAATCAAAAAATTAAATGTAGTTTGGAAAACAACAGTCTGAAGAACAAACAACGAATACGGGAACCAGGTAAAGGAATTCGCGGTTTAGGATAGCTGACCCAGGAGTGACTTATGATCTACCAGTCGTACGTGAACAGGAACTAAATGACTGTAAATTTCTCGGTGATTTGTTTTCAGTTTATTGCCAGGAGAACAACTATTGATATTAGAAAAACTATGATTATAATTCTTAAGTGCTTTGTTTGAATTTTTGAATTTATTTCTTTAAGTTTTGTTTGAGATATTTCTGAGAGATTGCTAATGTAAAATTGTAGGATGTAATATTGAATTAAACAATAATAATAATAATAATAATAATAATAATAATAATACGTATAATTATTCACGGTTCAAAATATAGTAATTTAGATCTTAGATTCATGAATAAATCTGTCGAATTTTAATGAAATTGAATTAATTTTTGAAATTTTTCATTAATTAACACCTTCCACTTAATAATAAATAACAATTTTTGGAATAATGAGCACGTTTACACGTGCCGACTCAGTTGTAGAGGTTATATTTTAAAAATTGTTTTTTATTATTAAATGGGAGGTGTTAACTATTATCTAAATATAAAAAAAATTTATTTTTATTAAAAATCGACTGATTTATTCATGTTTCAAAACTAGCATCATCCAACGAACACCTTATATAATTAGCGTACTGTACATAGGATGCAATAATATTTTATGCCGCATTCACACTGTGTTGATCAACATAATTATACTCAACACGGTGTAGATCAACAAAAAATATTGCCTCGTCCACATTAAATCAACACAGTGGATGTGTTGATCAACCAACACGGAATTGACAATTAATACAGATAGAGAAAAGTTGAATTTAAAATTATTGTTTTAATTTAATTTTTAATTTAAGATGAGTAATTCAGGTGATGCAGATAACAAAAGCAAAATCAAAAACAAATAAATGCACTGTGCGAAGAAGAAATCCAATAAAAATGAAGCGGTCTGCTCGATCTTGAGTGACTGTCTGCTCGATGTTGAGCGACTTTCTTTGATCTTACCGACTTGAGTCGGGTTGCGATCGGGTCAACAATTTGTTGATCCACACGCTAATCAACAAATTGTTGACCCGAACGCAACGCACTCATGCGATTTTGTTGATTTACCACAGTGTGGATGCGGCATTACATAAAATCTATTTTTATTTTGACTAATTTAATTAATCAGCGTGTTGAAACAAATATCGGGTGGCGCAAAAAAAGTAATACCCCCAAACGAAACTTGTGCCATATGATCAAGTTGTTTCTTAGCAAATTTGAACCTATAAAATTTTCCTTACTTACTTACTCAACCTTTGACATCACTATTTCATTAACTTCCGGTCGCCATCTCTATATTATAAATTTTTTTTTAGTTTTTACATTTTTTAGAATGACAAGATTTCACGAGGGGTATCACTTTTTTGCGCCACCCAATATAATTATTGTAGTAATGTACTGATCGTAGAAAAGAAGGAATGTTTTGATTTCTCAACAAAAAGTGCGAATTTCTGAAGTTTTTAAAGAAAAAATCAAATACAGTACATGTACTCGAATACTCAACCAAATTACCCTGGTATTCGAGTACTCTAAAATTCACAAAAATATCCGGGTACTCGATACTCGATGTTGGAAACACTAAATATTTTTAAAGATTTAATTTATAATCGTAATTTATAAGTAAAAATGTAGAAAAAACAAATAATATTGGAAAAAAACGAAAAAAAACAAATTTTTTTGGAGATTTTTCAAATTTCGCTCAAGTTTGAGTACCCATAGCGCCGTTATTATAAGACCCAGAAAAACGTGTTTAATAATTATATAGGTTATAGCCAATTTATTACTCTACAACTTCAATGTAGTGTGTGTAATCGCTACAACGTACTGGTAAAATGTTACGGCTGAAAAACTAAAAAATAAGCGATTTTTGTGCTCCGTGACGCGAGCACATGGTTGACGAGGTCGAAAACTTGGATTTTTTATTAGGGGCTCGTCCTAAAAAACATATCAAAAAAATCAGAACTGCCCGACCTTTTGCATTTTTACCCATTACTTTGAATCTCAATTTACTGTAATATTAATTAAATGCGTTTATGCTACTTACAAGAGCATTGTTTTTAGCCCCTCATTTGGTGCGAACCCAGATTTAAACGTTGATTCTGTTGCATACAAATTGCTATTTTACATGCGCGTTTCACTCACTTTTACAGGTTAAGTGTAAGTGCACACTTTGTCCCCTCAAGCTCATTCCAACGGCATTCTCACTTTGCATTTTTTTCACTTTTAAATCTGTGAATTTCGAACACTTATCTTATTCTCAAGAAAACTTAGTATAAAAGACGTATACGACGCACACTGTGACGCACATCAGGCAGCGTCGGGGGTCAGGGGTGGGGAGAGGAGTGTCATTACGTGACATTCTCTCTGCATCTCCTCCTCTGTTGACCCAAAAAGCCAATTAATTTTTTTTCTCCCTCAAAATCAACACTCAAATTCAATTAAATATACCTGTATAGTATTTAAAAATTTGGGGATTTCAGTGTTTTTTGTATAAATAATTAACGATTTTTCGTATTTCGTGGAAAAACCACATTAAACAGCAAAATAATTTATTAGTTAGAAACAAATAAGAAGATTGCATGTCCTCATCTTATATTTTATTTCTCCCCTCAAAATCAACACTCATTTGCATCAAAAATAGCGAAATTAATTTCAAGATGTATTTTTGAGAATTAAATAATGCTTTTTATGCGCCGTGGAAAAACCTAAAACTAATAGTCATTATTTTAGATGCGGGGCGGAAGTAGGGAGGAAGACGGACACTACTTAGGTCGGGAGGAGGACGGACAGTGCTTGGTCAGAGTCAACCAGCGTGCGCTCCACATCCAATTCCACGTGGTACTTCGAGAAGAAAATGAAAAAATAACAATTATTTATTTTCTCCGATGACGCACATCTTATAATTATAATTGTTGCGTGTGCTTAATTAATTATCAATTATAATGAATGGTCAACAAAAAATAAAAATTAGGTCAAAATGTGCTCGGATTTTGTTGCTATATAAAGCGCTGCAAAAGCTATTCACTCTCATACAATAATTTGTTTCGAAAACAACGCTTAAGGTAAGTGTCTCCTAGTCATAAACTAAAGTCTATGTTGCGTCTCCTTAAAAAATGTGTGTTTTTTAAAGCAGGTAAAATAGGTTAAGCTTAGTTTAAGTATAAGTTAAGTTAAGGGCGAGGCTATTATTTTCCTCCAGTTATGTTTTTATGGTTTTAACGAGCGATGTTTATGTTTCTCGCTTGACGTTGTTTGTCCCTCCATGAGCGCTACTTAGGGTCGTATTCAGAAGCAGCACCTAAGTGTGAGTAAACACTCAGCTAGTACTATCTCTCACCATATTATAGCTGTCAGTGGAACAGAATTTTATTAATTTCATAATTATAATAGGTTGAGAAATGGCGCCTCGTAAGAGTTTACTCACACTCAAATTTTGCTTTTGAATACCAGCCTTAATCTCTTAGAATAACTTCACATTTAATATTAGAATGTCGAGGGGTGGATTATTAGGGCCTTTTACTAAAAATGGTTTAGAAATTTTTAGAAATTGCAAAGTATCACTTATAAAAAATTTTTATTTATAAAAAAAATTGGAATTTCAAAGTTATGCAGATAAACAAAAAAAAAGAATTTTATTATACCGGGTGTTCAAAATTTAAAAATCCAACTTCCGCCTGTTATTAAAACAAGAGGGTGTGTGGTTGACACGCACGCCAGAAGTGAAACACAAGTACGGTAGTTTGATAGTATTTTTTAAGGGAAGATAATTAATGTTATTATATTATAATATGCTATACACCGGAATCCGAACCCCTCCAGTCTGAACAACCCGATAATCCAAACAGCCCTAATAAGGAAAAAAACCCCCCAAAAAAACGGAAAAACCAACTAACAAAATAAACCATTTTAAGACATAAATCCCGTTAATCCGAATTTTTCACTAATCCGAACAAGGTCTGGTCCCAATTAATTCGGATTAGCGGGGTTCCCGTGTATATTATTTTAAATGGGCAATTTTTTGAATTTTGATAAATTTTTTGATTTATAAATATTTTTTTGATTTAAAGAAATTTCTATTTTTTTATTTAACAGATCTAATTTAAGCTTTTAAAATACATTTCTATTATACATACGGTATTATAATACAATATAACAGTATATTAAATAACTACATTAATTATTTATTAAAATACTGAAATTGCAAATGGCCCGTGGGAAGAAAATTGCGCTTTTTTAATGTCCCTTTGAAAGGAAATGGACACGTGACGTGTTTTTTTATTTCGATATATAGTGTGACGTTGTGCTGTTAAGAATGACGTCATCAGCACGTGAATCCGTCACTCCTTCATCAACCAATCAAATTATTTTGATAATCGGCAATTTGCAACCCATTTGCACGTGCGCGCAAAATATAGAACATTCCAATTGGCAAGCGATTTTAATACAGTACAAATATTTTCGCGCACGCGCGAAAAAGTATTTAGCTAATAACTCTATCATATGTTTGTGTTTTCGATTTCGCGCAAACGCGAAATCGTGGAGCGTGCTGAAGAACCATGAGCGGGTCCGCGACGGGTCAGTGAGCGGGTCCGTGACGGGTCAGTGAGCGGCACGTGCGTTCTATTTTTTTCCTTACCCTGGCTAAAAAAGTGTTTCACTTCAAAAAAAAATTTTTTATCGATATATCGATATTATTTTTTGATATATCGAATTACTAAAACGATACATTGAAAAATTGTCGATATTGTTTTTCGATATCAACAATTCTAAAATTAACTAAAGTTTTTTTTTTTTTTGGTTTTGAATCTTTGCATCTAAGATTTAAATCTTTAAGACTTGAATCTCTTTACTTTGATTGCTATTTCTTTTCTCTTTCTAAACTTGGCAAAAATCACATCGAATGATGTTTTTAAACGCATTTCATTTTAGCGGAAAAACGAGGAGAAATTTTCTCACTCACTGCGTCATTAAATATTTTAAATGGGTCAGGGATGGAGAGAGTGTCCCCCAAAAAGCCAATTAATTTTATTTCTCCCCTCAAAATCAACACTCATTTTAATTTGGGAATTTCAGTGTTTTTTGTATAAATTAACGATTTTTCCTATTTCGTGGAAAAACCACAATCAACAGCAAAATAATTTATTAATGAAAAGCAAATAATAAACATGAAGAATAATTGTATCTCATTATATTATATTTTATTTCTTTCCTCAAAATCAACACAGTGTTTTTTGTGTAAATTAACGATTTTTCCTATTTCGTGGAAAAACCACAATCAACAGCAAAATAATTTATTAATGAAAAGCAAATAATAAACATGAAGAATAATTGTATCTCATTATATTATATTTTATTTCTTTCCTCAAAATCAACACAGTGTTTTTTGTGTAAATTAACGATTTTTCCTATTTCGTGGAAAAACCACAATTAACAGCGAAATAATTTATTAATGAGAAACAAATAATAAACACGAAGAATTGTATTTCATTATATTATATTTTATTTCTCCCCTCAAAATCAACACTCATTTGCTTAAAAAATAGCGAAATTAATATTTTGTTGTGTTTTTGGGAATTGGATAATGCTTTTTGTGCGCCGTGGAAAAACCTAAACTAATAATCATTATTTTAGAAGCGGGGCGGAAGTAGGGAGGAAGACGGACACCACTTGGTAAGAGCCACTCAGCGTGCGCCCCACATCCAATTCCACGTGGTATTTCGAGAAGAAAATTATTTATTTTTTCGGATGACGCACATCTTATAATTATAATTGTTGCGTGTGTTTAATAAGCAATAATTATAATAAATGGTCAACAAAAAAATAAAAATGAGGTCAAAATGAGCTCGGATTTTGTTGCTATATAAAGCGCTGCAAAAGCCATTCACTCTCATACAATTGTTTCGAAAGCAACGCTTAAGGTAAGTGTCTCGTAGTCATAAGCTAAAGTGTATGTTATGTCTCCTTAAAAAATATGTTTTTTTTAAAGCAGGTAAAATAGTTTAAGCTTAGTTTAAGTATAAGTTAAGTTAAGGGCGATGGTATTAATATCCTCCTGTCATAGCTTATGTTTTTATGGTTTTAACGAACAATGTTTATGTTTCTCGTTGTTTGTCCCTCCATGAAATGTACAAGCGCTACTTAGGGGTCGTATTCAGAAGCAGCACTTGAGTGTGAGTAAACACTCACCTAGCACCATCTCTCACCATATTATAGCTGTCAGTGGAACAGATATTTTTGTATCCCATTAGTTATAATAAGGTTGAGAAATGGCGCTCCATGAGAGTTTACTCACACTCAAGTGCTGCTTCTGAATACGAGTTTAAATATCTCTCAGGATCGAATTTAGAAACAGCACTTAAGAGTGAGTGAGCACTCTTGGAGCGCAATCTATCTCAATATTACAGCTATTGAATGAAAACTTCGTTCTACTAATAGTTGTAATATTGAGATAGATTGCGCTCCAAGAGTGCTCACTCACTCTTAAGTAGAAACGTTTTTAGTAGAATTTCGTGATATTAAGCTAAAAATAATTTAAATATGGGTTGAGCTACTTTATCGTGAGTTTACCCTTAAAATCTTAATCCAAAATAAAAAATAATTAAACTTTCAAACTTAAACAAAATAACAAATAAACCCAAAAAAATATTATCTAAAAAAACAAAACTTTTTTTTTAAAAAAAATAGTTATTTGTAGGGCCCAATCCTTTAAGTGTGCGCCTCCCTTGAGTGGACGGTCCCCTGTTTTATTAATAGACAATAATTAATAAAAATTTTAATAATATTTTGCAGTTGAAAAATCTACTTTGAATCCACGTTTTTATTGAAAGATACGAAAGGTAAGTGTGGGATAATATTATTCAATTTTTAAGGATATTGGGTCGATTGTAAAGTCGCCCCATAAACATAAGGGTTCCTTAGGGGAACTTTAAACACATGAATTTATGAATTTGAAAATTATTTTTATTATAAAAAAATGATTTTCATATAAATTACACCTTAAATTATAAGGAAATTTTAAGGGATGACTGTGTATACCGCTTTAAATGTTCCCTTAAGAGACCCTTATCTTTAAAGGACGGTTATACAATCGACCCTAAAAGTGTGGAATCTAATAATGTTTTTGATTTTTAGAATCTGCTAAAGATGAATCGTTCAGTTGCGTTTCTGTTTCTCGTTTTGCTAGTGTCGTTCGCCGCGAAGGAGATAGAAGGAGCGGCGAAGGAGCGCGCGCGGGAAGCGGAGCTGGTAGAACGGTATGGAAAAGCCAACGGACAACCCTGCTCATTGCCCAAGGAGTGCGAAAGCAATAATTGTGACATAGGATATATTTGGGATACGTGCGAAACATACGAAGGGAAATAATTAGAATATTTTTATCTTTCCAATGTAAATCCTTCCATTTACTATGTAAAACAAATGGAATTAAAAATGAAAGATAATGAAAATACAAAATAATTGTATTTCTTTCCGTTTTAATTTTAGGGTTTTATTCACTCTTAAAAAAATTTTTTTTTTTTTTAGTTTTTTAAGTCTATTGATAAAAGTTTTTTAAGATTTAATTAAACAAAAAATTAATTTACAAACTGTAATTTTTTAAAAAAAAAAATTCATATAAATTGATGCGTTGATTTAATTGTATTATTATTACATTTTTTAAAAAAAATCATTATTTTTTCTAACACAGGTTTTGAAACAGGAAAAAATCAATCAAAGTTTAATGAAAATGCAATAATTTTTCTATTTTTACATTCAGCAACATATCCAATTTAATAATGAAAAGCAACATCTGGCATAAGTATGACCTCTCCAACTGAGTCGGCACGGGCTAACGTACTCACTCACGTTTGACGGCTAAAGCTTTTGCGGACTTGTAGCGTGCACCTGCCGACTATGTCGCGACAAGTACCGGCTGGGTCTCAGCATGTGTGGCTTGCGGCGTTTTCACTAGAAATTTCGTTAAGCGTGTTAACTTGTGACGACTCAGAGGAGGAGGTCGTATGCCAGATGTTAATTTTTATTGGAATTTCTCTTCTATTCCAACGGCCCCTTAAACTACGCAATCACACAATACACAAAGACATTTAATTTACGTTTATGAATTATTACAGCACTGTCTTATGTTACAAAGCACCATTATTAACATGGCAGTATTAGCGCTAGGGGGCGACACGTATACTACCACACACAGTGCACGCTGTTCGTAATCACTGATGACGCCACCCAATTAAGAAATAATAAGTGGAATAATTATTATTAGCTAATTAGTATGCAAATTTTTCAAGCAAAAAAATAATAATATTGTATTAGGAATAAAAAATACTCAAACTAATGTCGCTGTGTTTTTTGTCTATTTTATTTAAATGATTTTAAAAAAAAATTCATTTTAAAAGGTTAAAATAAAAATAAAAAGAAAAAAAAATCCCGAAAAAAGTGTCTTGGATAATAGAAAATTCGGTTAATCAAGACTTTACTTTAATAACATTAATGTTTTATAAAGTATTTATTTGCTTTAAATATAAATGCAAGTTTTTCAAAACTGCAGTTGTACACTTAAATAAAAATTAAAAAAAAAAAAAAAAAAAAAAATTACTTAAATTCCTAAAATTCCTAAAATTTTTAAACCGTTTCAAAAAATAAAATAACAATAGTAATAATTTTAATATTTTCTTTTACTGATCCGCTGAATTTTTTTTTTTTAGTTATAAAATATACCGTATTTAAAATATCAATCGCTTTTCTTTTTTTCTTATCTATATTTTAATAATTTTAAGTTGGTGTTTTTTTTTTTGTGTGTGTGTGGGTCAGTTCGGAAACAACTTAGAAATCACTGAAATTAGACCTATGACATTTTCGCATTATAGATTCAACGCCAAAAATAAAAAAATTTAAAATTTTTAAGATTATTTAGACAATTTTTGAATGCCAACTTGGATTTCACAGTTTTGGATAATGCTATGGCCGATTGAGGCTAGCGATTAATTTAAGTTAATTAATATTAACATTAAATGCTTAATATTATCTTTGATATTATTTTATTATCATTTTGCTTTATTTCTCAAAAGTAATTAATAATAAATTTAAACAATTATTACTTGCACAAAAGTTGCCCTCAGAAATCAACATTAATTTCAAAAATGCTGAAAAATCTAAATAAATGAGCAAAGAAATAATAAATATTTCCTCGAAATATAATACCAGGTAATTTTTTGCTGTAAATTGGTTTAGATTTATTTCGTCTTATTAAAGGATTTATTTATTTGAATATTAAAATGCGATTTGCTTTTCAAAAGTTTAATTTTCTTTTGATGTAAGCCTAATAATTAAACCTATTAAATTTATATGATTTTTTAGTGTTAATTATTAAATGTTTAAAGCGTATACTTTGTAACAAAAAAAAATTATTAAATGAAAAATTATGATTATTTTTAGTGAAATAGAATAATATTTTTTTTTTGATATTTTCTAAAGCTAATAAAATAAATTATTAAAAAAGCTAAAAATTAATTTTTAAAAACTGTAAGCTACCTAATACTGTATGATGGCATGGTTACAAAGAAAGAAAATATTGAAAAATTATGCAGAAATATATTATTTTTATTTAAATACGTTTTTATTAATATTTTTTCTTCATAAATCGTACAATTTTAATAACACAAGTTTACACGCATATATATTGATTTATCAAAATAATTATCGTTTGAAAAAAATTTCCCAATACATTAAAAAAATTTGAATTTTTATATTCATTAGAAATTTAATTATTTTTTTATAAATTACTTTAATTATTATTATTTTTTTCTTAATTATTAGGAATAATACCTAATTATTATTACTGGGTTTCATAATTATTATAAAAATTATTTCACTGATTTTCTAAGCCTGTTTCACAATTATTTATATCCATAGATTTTTCTTCCTAATTAATTTTTTAATTTTTATTAATTTTTTTTTTATTTTACCCAAGTTTTGGACGCGAAACTTATTTAACCGATCTTGTAAATAATAATGTTCTTCATAACGACTTTCATAAGCTAAAGCGGTTCCATTAAAAACCACTTTTTTGGAGCGCCAACATAGTATAAATCGTCGCTATAACTAAACTAACATTCTTAAGTAAAACTTAAAGGCGTTAATAATAATTATTATCATAATAAACATAAAAAAATCTATAATTCAAGCAACGATAAAAATACTTCGAACACGATTTAAATAAAATTTTAAAATTTTATTCATTTAAATCATTTTAAATTAGATTATTGTTTTACAAGTTACATTAACTTAGAATTTCGATAACATTATAATATAATAATTATTATTTTGGGTTAAGTGCAATCGTTTCATTTCAGCGTATTTTGTGCAATACATATATTTTTTTAAACTCAATTAGTGGACTTTAAAATTTAGAATTAAGGTGAAATCCCGATGATGGATTTGTTAATGCAAAAAAACCTATTATTTCCTTTTGGTTTACAGATATCATCTTTTTTTGGGCATGTGCCATCGGTCTTACCATTGTTATCACCGCACTTAGGCTTCTCGCACACTTCTTTTTTATGTACCTCTACTTTACAAACTTCACCTTTTGGACACTTGTCTTTCGTCTCCTTACTGCATGCGTCATCTCTCTGGTCGCGAGACAAAGGCTGGTCATCGGGATCGGCGCTACAAGCAGGACACTCTTTAGCTACAGGAATGGACGGAACCTTTTCTGCTCTTTCGACTACGTCATCGGTTGCTTCGGCATTCATCCAGAAGAAAAGCACAATTAGGAGAAGTCCTTTCATCTTTATTAGATTTTCTTCACAAAAAAAAAACTTATAACTGACCAACTTACAATTGTATTAAAAATTAAATATTAGCAAAAACAAAAAAAAATTTTTTTTTTAAAAATGTTATTTTGCAAAGAAAATTATGAAAAAGTTTTGTGTAAAAAATTAATTCTTTTTGTTACTTAAATAAATGTAAATAAAAATATACACTTTTAATATTCCATCAACAATTTTGGCGTGGAAAATTTAATTTAAGAAAAATGTAATTTTTTTTATTTGTAATTTTCTTGTAGGCCTACCGTATTTATTTATTTTTTTTTTTTGGAAATTTTTTGAATAAACAAAAAAAAAAATTTTTTATGCAAAAAAAAAAAAAAAAAAAAATTACTAAGTTTCTCTGTAAATTATTCAAAATTTTTAAGTTTTTTAGCTCAGCTAGTTTTATTTTACTCAAATGCAAAGGGTAATTAGCGCAGGATGCTCCAAAATATAGTTAACAAAGCCCGTTTTAATTTTCTTCCCCGTCATTACAAATAGTCCCTGCTAAATTGAATTATGGAATTAATAAATTATGGTCTTAAGACTTCCAAACTTAACCACGCCTACTTTTAATCTGCCCACACAAAATATAATATTAGACTATTATAATTTTAAAACAATTTAAATATTACACTTTTGTTTGACTCAAAGCAATCGTATCACTAACAGTCTATAAAATAAATTTAAACATGTCAACTATCCATTTAAATAAGCATTTTTAAAAAAATATATTATTAAACACTTTATCTTAAGACTATTAGTCCTTACCTTAAGTGATGTATACCTCACAAGGATCAGTATGGTTTTGAGTGTGGTTTTGCACCGCTTTATATACGAAAAAATCCCAGCTTATTTTTTTGGCTTTTTTCACATGTGGAACCATTAAGACTTTAATTGTCTTTTTTTAATTAATAAGAAAAAAATATTAATATTACGATGTTAATAAAACGTAGTTGAGGTTTTTTTTTATTTTTTTGACATTGAAGCAGCGTATGTGATGCGCCCCATCCACCTTCAACCGCCCTTAGGTCGTCACTTAAG
>JAQGAY010000097.1:0-52345 GCA_034698085.1 Polydesmus angustus
GTGGGGAAGAGAACGTCGACGACAAAGATTTCCTTTATCGACCGAAAAAAACTTCAATAATGGCTACTTCGCTCGGAGGCGCCGTTAGGGAGCGCTGAGAACGCTAGAGGGCGCTACTTTACGCATGCGCGGAGGAGATGCAGGATGACCAGATTATTATTATACAGGGTGATTTAAAAGTTTATAAGATTAAAAAAAAATTCTTTTTGAGGAAAATATTTATTAATTCACCAAATTCGATGAATATTTTACCTTTTTAAGATTCAATAATCAAATAAAAACTACTTTCTGAACACATACGTAATTTTTTTCAAAGGAAATGAGAATTATTTAAATTATTAAGGCGATTACATACCCTCATTTTAAGCTATACTTGATCGGTAGAATCCACAAATTATTAATAAAATATTATATTACCTGTAAACAAATCAATTAAAACACATAACAAATTAAATAATAAAGTTAATTATTAAATAATTATGTAAATTTTCTAAAGAATTGAATTTTTAAAGTCATTTCTAATCACGCATTCGCCTATATAATTCCAATTTTATAAATTAAGATTCCACGAAACATAAATCGTTAAAAAATAATAAAAAAAACAACAACTGAAATACAAAGCAATTAAATTTATTTTTTTACAACGATATTTTAAAAAAATAAGTAATCATGATTTGACGGCAGCTACTAGGTTAGGCCGGGTTACGCAGATATGAATAGCCGAATTGCTTCTATTATTATACCTAGATTCGTGACTGTCTGTTTCCGCAATAATATCGTCGGTTAAGTTAACGGTGTCTGTAGTAACGTCTAAATTGAGATCGGTGTAAAACTGTTGCAGTTGAAGAGCCAAATGAACGGCTCTGGAGACGGCGGCGCCCAAACCGTGCAAGTAAATCTTTTCATTTCCCGCATCTATCAACTTTTTGCACCTTTCCAATTGCGCCACAAAATGAGTTTTTCTCGTAATATACACGTCTGTTTTTCGACACGGCCACCTTGCCGGTAATCTTTTTCTTAAAGAAAATTCTTCGGGATCTAAATCTAATTTTTCCTTCTTCGGTCTTTCTTTACCATTACGACTGCTGTTTGCTTTAAGGTTTGTTGCACCAGAATGCGTGGTTTTGCTTCTGTCTTTGCCTTCAACTCTATTCGTTTCCATGCTAATACAATCAAAGTTTTAATGCCGGTTTACATCAATGTTACATAATTATTGATAATTACTTACATTTGCCCGAAATAAGGAAATACTTTACCGAAAACTCACACACAGCTGATTCTTCCACGTGTGGGACGATTCAAGTCGCAAAATAACTGCTTTTTTATAGTTTCTGCGCATGACGTCTTTTTATGTGTTGACGTCATCAAATAACATTTTACCATTGCTCCTGCTTTGGACATTTACCAATTGTCCCCCAAAAAAATGTTTACAATAATTTATCCATTATCGTTGTATTAAAATTTTAATTATGTAAATTATTCATATCCTTTATCGATAATCATAAAAAAATTTAATTTAAACGTCATGTTGATACCACCAAACTTTGTTTACTGCTGTATATTTATTAAATTATATTTTAATAATTATTATTATTACATATCGATGCACAAAAAAATGTATAATTTTTATTAAACTATAATTATTGGCTGTTAAAAAATAATGTTTTTAAAAATTAATGGATTAACTCATTAAGTACTGTTAATTACTGGCCCAGGATTCTAGAGAGCGCAGAAAGTAAAAAAAATCAAAATAAACCTTCTACTTGTAGAGTGTCCAAATTAAGATCGATATCATAAATGCACGGTCTGGTTGAGAGTCCTGGCATTGTTGTCATCTAAACATTATTTTAATTATTATTAAATTAAAAGTTTTACTCGGCAATTATTGTAGCTTTATAATTATTATCAACACTTACGGTGCCAATAATTGGGAATATAAATCCAGCTCCAACGCTTGCTCTGGCATCTCGAATGGGCAAAATGAATCCCGTAGGAGCTCCTAACAATATTTTTAAAAAAATTTAGAAAATCATTTTTTAAAAAAAAATTAAGTTCATTTAACCTTTTATATTTGGATTATCCGTCAAAGACAGATGAGTTTTAGCAATGCAAATTGGAAGATTATTGAAGCCCTTTAATTAAGAGAAAACAATATTTTATTACTACCTTAAATTCCGTTAACAATATTGAGGGGGAAAATTCTTCAAACCTGTCTTTTAAATCGGTCTATGGCCTCTTTTGCAACGGGGGTAAATTCCACTCCCGCAGCGCCATAAATCTCTTTGGCAATTGTCTCGATCTTAACTTCAAGAGGCAGCTAAATCATATAACAGGTTTAATAATTATAATGAAAAATATAGTTTAAAAACAGCCTACTTCTAACGGATAAAGAAACTTAAAATTGCTTTTTTGTTGAGAAGCCCTCTGAACGGTTTGAGCCAATTGCACTGCGCCTTGACCACCTTTGGCCCAGTGATTGCATATCACAGCGTCAAATGCTCCGCTGTCAAGAGCAATCTGTCTCACTAAGTCAAGCTCAGCCTGAGTGTCATTTCTAAATAAAATTAAACCAATTTATTGACTTACAATCCAATATTAATAACTAAAACTCACGCAAATGTATTGATGCAAACAATTGCTGGAACTCCAAACTTGTTAGCATTTTCGACTTGTTTTCGCAAATTTGCTCCTCCTTTCTTTACTAATTCCAAATTCTGATACAACAAAATATGCAACAAATTTCTTAATATATTTATTCTTCAAAATGAATATTTACTTCTTGAGTGTAAATGGAATGAAGTGGAGTGCCAGGGGTGACGGCAGGACCGCCGCCGTGCATCTTAAGAGCTCTCACGGAAGAGACAATCACCACTGCATTGGGAAGGAGACCGGAATAGCGACATTTAATGTTGAAGAATTTTTCCATTCCAATATCAGCTCCAAATCCGGCTTCGGTGACTATCATATCGAGGCAAAAAGTTAATTATACTTTATAAAAATATATAAATGCTTGTATTACCAACAAATCCATTTTCTCCCACCAATTTTAAAGCGATTTGATCGGCAATAATCGATGAATTTCCGTGGGCGATATTGGCAAATGGTCCGGCGTGGACAAAAACAGGAGTTCCCTAAAATAAAACCTAAATATTATCAATAATTTTCAAAAAAATTAATTAAATATAAAAGACCTCCATTGTCTGCATTAAAGTTGGACGAATTGTATCTTTCATTAAAACCATCATGGCTCCGCTAGCGCCCTAATCAAATAAAATTTATTTAATATAATATCAAATTCGAAATACCTGTATTTAAAAAATTAATTCCACGTACTAAATCATCAGCTGTCACTGGGTTTCCGTTTTTATCGCTAGCCACGACAATTCTTCCTATTCGCTCCCTCATGTCCCTGTAACCGGTAGTCAAGGCTAAAATAGCCATTAACTCGCTGGCCACCGAAATATCAAATTGGGTCTAAAATTAAATTTAAAAAAAATATATATAAATTTGATAAACAAAAATATAATATAAATAAAATGATTAAAACCGTTCTTTCGTGGCCTTTTTCAGTTGGAGATTGACCAATTGTAATTTTACGCAAAAATCGGTCATTTGTATCAATTACTAGATATAAATCAATTAAAGTTAGCAAAATTTACGCAAGGAAATTATTGTACAGTATAATGAAATTTTTATTAATATTCTAACCTCTCTGCCATGTAATTGTAGCTGGGTCAATGTCTAATCGAACAAATCTCCTGATTTCATCCGGGGTCAATTGCGCGCAATCTAATTTAGTTATTCCCAATTTCTATTGAAAAGCATTAAATAACATTTCAATTACAAATTATACAGTATAAATTTAAAAGCAGTTGGTTGTTTAATTAAAAGCAATTATTTATTGTTACCTTCAATCGAATCTGTTGAATCGGAGCAAATTGGCGCTTTCCTTTTACTGTAGGAACCAATCGCCTGTACAAATCCTAAAATTATTTTGATAAGTAACAATACGTATATTTGATTTCCATTGTCCAACCTCATCCGATTGCGTGGATTCGTGGAACATGCGAGCATCAATCTGGGCCGCTAATAAGTTGTTGGCTGCTGTAATTGCATGAATATCACCTGTCAAATGCAGATTAAACTCTTCCATTGGAATCACCTGAGAATAACCTCCACCAGCAGCACCACCTTCAAATTTAATGAAGAAACCGTAATTAAATTATAATTTATTTAAAAAAAAAAAAAAAAAAAAAAAAAAAACTATCTTTACCTTTGATTCCAAAGGTTGGCCCTTGAGATGGCTGCCTCATACATGAGAAAACGTTAACTTTCAAATGGGCTCCAAGAGCCTGCGATAGTCCAATGGTGGTTGTACTCTTTCCTTCTCCCAAAGGAGTCGGAGTAATACTGTTCAAAAATGTATAAATAATTCGAGCTAGCAAAATGTTATAATTATACAAGCCTACCCAGCAACAAGAACATATTTCCCTTGTTTTAGATGTTTAAGACGATCTATAACATCTAAGGAAACTTTGGCCTTTGCATTGCCATATAATTCCAATTCGCTATCAAGAATTCCAACTTCTTTTGCTACTTCTAATATTGGTTTCGGCTTCTGAGATCTAGCTACTTCGATATCACTGCAATTGACATTATTTTAAATAATTATTTTTTTAAAAAAAATTTAATTTGGAATAATTCTAAATTGTACAGCATATTAATTTTTTGAATTAACTTTTTTTTTATATTAAAAAAAGGTATCAAGTGCTATTAAACTGCTTCCCTGACGTGGAAGTGATATTTTTATTTTATAAAAAATAGTTTGAGGAGTATGCAAATATTTACTTTATTTGCGGGGAAATAAAAGCATAGCTGATAAAAGTAATAAAAATACCTGGGAACCGGTTCTTTCAAGGATAAGGGAAGATAACGAATATTCCAATTAGACTATAAATTAAGAAATGACAACAAACAAATCAGAATATGATACATTATGCAAGGTCAAGAAATAAAATATGCAACGGTGAATAATATTATTATTCAACAAATGAAGGAGTGTGCCGACCACGTTTACAAACACGTTTCAAGGTTGTGCATTATTAAGCTATCCATAAAATTTCAAATAATTAAAATTACTACTAATAACTGCCAAGTGATAGTAACAATTAAGTTATAAAATTAATAAATAATTAATTTTAATAAAAAAAAAAAAAAAAAACAGAAAATAATTACCATACTTAGGCAGTGATTTTCGTCGCTAACTCGATCAAGTGGTGTTTACAACAAAGAAAGGTTTCAACGAAATTGCAAACCTCAACAAATAACTATATTGAATTTCGAAAGCAATAATAATTATCATCAGACTCGCGCGACCAATGGCAGAGAATTAAGTAATACTCCGTTGGTTGCCCGACCGAACGACGTCATGCATTAATTAGTAGACTAGTGATCAAAGTGCATTATCTTCTCAAAGTCTAGCGTATTCAGTAATGACTATGATTAATATAAACGAAACGTAACATTATCTAACTAGAAATTATCAATTTGCCTTCCAATTGAAATAAAAGAAAATGCTTCCTGCAAACTATTTCGGATGAGGATTACAATTTTGCAATCGACTTTGACAAGCAAAATGTTTGATGATCATGCTGGTTCACAAAAAATAAAATTATATAGGCAATCAAAATTATTATAATTTTGAAAAAAAAAATCAACAAAATGTGACATTTACTCCACAAAAAAAATGTTTAATAAAAAATAAATTTTGGCATGAACAAGGTTATGAACAATTCTATAATTCAAAAACTTGTTAGTATAAATTTAATCTCAATTGTACCTGGTATTTAACGTTCATTAGTAAAAAAAATAATCAAAAAAAAAAAAAAACCAGAAACAATGCAAAAACTTGACAGGGTCGACAAAACATGCGACAACTAATATAACAAACGATAATTCGATAATCTAAATTTACCTTTTTTTGATTAACAGTTTTTGATCCATTCTTTTGATACCCTCTTGTTGCCAATTATTGAAATTCGAGTAAAGTCATTGTACAGATTATGGTGCCAAACCACCCTAAAGCAAAGATAAGAACTTAGCTGTAAACCAACAAGCGACTTATAATAATAATTATTGTTTAAATAAATAACTTTTTTTTAATTAATACTGCTAAAACAAAACGAAAGCTTTTAACTTTTGGACTTGTAGCATTAATTTACAGGTATATATTTCCAAATAAATTTTTAAGAAACAAGATCCAAAAATATCTTAAATAGATGAATAGAAAGAAACCAAGCCACGATAAAAATATAAATAAATATCGAAAATAAAATAAATAAATTGTAAAATGGCAAGATAATGCAATATTTTTCCACTTTCGATTTCAATTTAAGATTTTAACACGACGATTTCCTATTGAATGCTACATACCGCTCTTCTTGACGCAGCTCTCGACGCGGCAAGCACGGTGTTCTTCATGAGCATAGCTACCGTCATTGGTCCTACACCACCCGGCACTGGAGTTATGTAAGACGCTTTCTTGCTTACTTCTTCGTAGCATACGTCGCCGACTAATCTTTGGCCAGATTTTTTAGTCTCGTCTACATTTTACCATAATAAGTTAATTTTACTAAAAGTAATTTTCAAAACCGCGCTAAAGTAAACCTTTAATAGCGTTAATTCCGCAATCAATAACGACGGCTCCATCCTTTACCCAATTTCCTCTCACTAGCTCAGGTTTCCCGATGCCAACAACTAAAATATCGGCTTCAGAAGTCTAAAAAAAAAACAAGTCATTAAACGTGCAAACAAAAAATTCGACGTAAAATATAAATTTACCACTGATGGCAAATCCTTAGTTTTTGAATGGCCTATTTGTAAAAAAAATACTTTAAGATGTTTATAGTTTGAAATTAGCGAGACAATTTTTACATTGAGTGACGGTTGCGTGGTTCCACAATAATAAATCAAACATTGGAGCTCCGACTATTTTACTTCTACCTAATACGACAGCTCGACTTCCTTCGATTTGAACACCTGACAATAAAGTTTAATTTTTAGTAAAATGTTTTTAAACAAATAAAAAAAATTATATTTACCGGTGCGTTTAATCAATTCCAAGCATCCGTGAGGAGTGCATGGAAGGAAACAGTTTCCTAACTCTCCTCGAGCCACTTTGCCAGCATTTTCAGTGTGCAAGCTACAAATATTTTTCAATTTAAATCACATAAAATTTTAGGTTTTTAATTAATAATTCTACCCGTCAACATCTTTTAATGGAGAAACGGCGTTCAAAGCAACAGCGCCATCAATTGGATGATCAGATTCAGGTGGCATCTATTAAAGTATATTAAATTAAATACACCTATTAAATAATTTTCAAGCATTTTTACCTGCACAATAATTCCGTGGACGGTATCATCGTTGTTGAGAGCATCAATAGCTTTCAATAGCTTAACAGAAATTTTAATACTGTACTAAGTTTGTACGATCATTTTATTATTTTAGGATCAAATTACTTGCTCTTGCGTAGTACTTCTCGGTAGTTTTATGTGCTGAGGATTAATTCCAATTTCTTGTGCCGATTTCATTTTCATACGAATGTACACGTTGGAGTCCTCTCGGTCACCAACCTTGTATTTTATTTTTTTAAGAAAAATAAAAAAAGAATCAAATTTCAAATCGCTTACGCCATTTTCGAATAGCTATATGCGCCTAAAGCAATAAAATTTAAAAACTGATAAAAGCGTAGAGCAAAATCTCTATTTTTAATTTTTTTTAAATATTGAACTTTGATAGATTTGCGTAAATCCTACCTGAACAACAGCCAAACCAGGTGTAAAATTTTCATACTTTTCTTTGAGATTCTTCACCTCTTCAGTAAGCTGGGCCCTTACATCCCTTATTAAAATAGAAAAATTAATGAACATCTTCCAAAACATTTAATGCCTACTTTACTTGTAACGCTAATAAATATTACGGCATGTAAAAAATAAATGATAGCATGTATTCATATCTTACTTTGAAACTTCGGTGCCAGATAATACGATGCCTCGTCCACTTGCGCTCATTATTAAATCTGTGGGTTATTAGTAAACTACTGTAATTAAAGCTAGTTAAAGAATTGAAAAATTTTGTGGCACTTGATGCTTGAGATTCAAAACTTTATGACGGCGAGCCTGCCAGAATCGTTCAATAAAGATCTTGTTGTGAAGGGGTCAACTCGTCCACGTGGCTATATACCGGTATTTATCTAGATCGCCATCTATTGGGAAATCTTGGACATCGGTTTTGCTTTTACGAAATAGTAACCGTCAAAATAGTTCATTCATCTCGCAAAAAAACAAAATAATTACCGTATTAAAGCTCAAATTTCACAAAATTATAACATTTGAAACATTGGAAAATTCCCAGTATTTTCGATAAAATTTATTTTCGGAAATGCTAATTTACGTTTTGGATCGTCCATTTGGAAGTTAAAAATATTGTGTTTATTCATTATAATGTTTAACAGAAACAATCTCTTAAGTGCAATGAAAAACAAGCATTTCATCAAGTAATTTGATGCTTTTAGTATCACATATTGCAAATTGATAACTTGAAAATAAAAATCTCTACTTTTGCAATTTCTTAAATTTTTGTTGTGCTAGATTTTCAATGAACTTTTTTTTATCTTCAAAAAGATGTTTATCTAAATAATCTAAATCATTTGATTGCTAAATACGGTTCAATTTACTTTAAATCATAGTTTAGGAAAATTATTTTGCATTTGAATTCTTTGCGTAAATAAATTAAAAAGTTAAAATGTAATTTAAGAATAAAAATATATTCGACACTTTTAAGAATAATAATTTCTTAAGAGGATTTAGGAATGGTAGAAGAATCGTCAAAGTCTAAGCTTTGAAATTTAGGTGGGATAGTACTGGTAGCTGTAATTGGGTCTTTAATTTCTTCGGCAGTGGCTCCCAATTCGCTTCCGGGTTCCCAGCCCACATTCCCCAGAATTTGATTTCCAACCTCAGTTTCAGGAATAGTTTCGACAACTTCACCAACCGGAACGTTAAATTTACCCGGATTTAGTGGCGGAGTACGTCTCCTTCGTTTAATATCACTGGAAAAAGGCCACGGCCAAACGTTGCTGATGCCACTAATTTTTTCTAGATTAGTTGTTTGCGTTGTATTCCTAAGAAAATAAATGCTAGAACTCAGTAATTGCTCTCATTTTCTCGAATCATAAACACCAAACCTAGTTTTTGTTAAAACTGGGCAAAGATTTTTCTTTGTTCCTTCAGTGTGTATATTCAAAGAATACAGAGATGCCAAATTACTTAACTAAAAAGTTTCATTTTATATACTTAATTAATTACTTCAATTTATTCCAAACCTGGTCAATCTCGGTTTTACGCATGTGATATAACTTCAACCTAAATTTAGAAAAACAAATAAGATACGGGATATTGTTTCAATTATTAATAAATTAATTACTCGTTTTGTTCAGGATCTTGAAGAAATTTTGAAATTTTTTCGTTCATTGATGAAACGATGGAAAATCCAGGTCTCTATATAGGTTTTATTTTTAAATAAATTTAAAAAATTTCTTATAGAATTAAAAAAATAAACTTACACTATCACGAAGCCTTCTTCTTCCAGCACGGATTTTCCTCCCAGACTTTTAAAGAAAAACAAAATATTAGTTAGGTTAAATTTAAGCGCGAATTTATAAGTTCTTACCACGCTTTGAATCTTGCTTATGCTGTCTTTGTACGCCTGTTTAGCTTCGTCGCTTAAATGTTGGAAGTTACCAGTTAAAATCTTTTTGAACGTATCAGCCAACGCGTCTTGCGTGTCGTCTTTATCGACATCTAAACGTTGAGATTCCCACCAAGCTTTGACCCCGGGAACACCGCACACGGGACCAGATTCGTGATAAAAATCGCTTTGCTCATCGTCACCTTCTCTTCCTTCATCATTCGTGTAAATCCCAGCATCACTTTCGCTACTGCTTAAACTGCTACTGCTTTCACTAAATAAAAGCAACAACACAAAAAAAAATAAACTTAATAAAAATAAATAATAAGATACAAATTTTAGCACCCTACATAAAGTTATACATATTTTCCTCCATTTTTTCAAAAGGGAAATTAATTAGCTGTTGAGAAGACATTTGTGACGGTCCGCCTTTACAATTGACCACTGACATGCAATTCGGTTGTCGAAAAACAGACGTTCGTTCTCCTTCCACAATTTCCACGCTTCTCTCTCGCATGCTGTGCTTCCTTTTCCCAGAACACGTCGATGACATTTCTACGTTGCTGTCCGTTTCGCAGCAAGCATTCTCCGTACAATTAGCGTGATGTTTCAACCACATGCATAATTTTTCTTTCTGCTCATCCGCATAGGTTTGCGTAGGAAGAGAGATGATGTTAGCGCAGGCTTCAGAACTTGAACTTGGGTCAACAGCCATTCGCTTAAACTTTCTCTTTCTAAAAAATATCATAAATTCGAGAATTTCGGTGCCAAATACAATAATTAACATAAATATGGAATGAAACCTCTGAATATTAATGTACGAATGATACAAATAATATTAAAAATTAGCGTACTGCACCAAATAATAATAAATAATTCCTAAATCAATTCGGATTTGTTAAGATAAATAAATAAATAGACTTAATAACCAGATTGAAATTCAGAGGTTCTACCACAATAGCTTTTAAAAATTACCTGCGATGAGGACGAACTGGAGAGAAATTTTCATTGACAGAATCAGATTCCACGAAACTTCCCACAGCAAATTTTCGAGCATTTTGAATATATACAAGTTGTGAATTTTTTCCGCCGCCGCTGCTCGCTCCATCCGAATCAGTGTGATGAGCGCCGAGACCAAACCCGCAATTAGAAAGGGACTTGTGACCATCGATGCTGCTTGCCGAGTCTTCGGAAGGCAGCAAAATTCCTTCGTTCGAAGTGCTTGGCCCTGGAAGCTGCAAACTCATTTTCATGGCCGCGCGTCTTCTCTCCCGCCTCCTCCAATGCTTGATCTTTTGATGCGCCGCGCCACTCGACTCTTCCAAAGCACTCGCCAAATCTTGAACTAATTCGTCCATACTTATTCCACAATTGGCCAGGACCCGCAACTTGGCAAATTCTCGAATGATGCTTTTGTCAAGCCCCTGGTCCATTACATCCGCTAAAAAACAATTTCAATCTATTAGGCTACAGTAACCAATATGTCTTTTAGTTTACAAATTAATTTCATTAAAAAAAACAAAAAATTATGCATATCGCAATTTTAACAGCTGTTTGAGTCAGCAGTTTTTTTTTTTTTTTCAAATAAAATTTTAAAACATGTAATTTTATAACATGTAGGCTGATCTGACGCAGAAGACCTTAATAAAAATATTTTTTTTTAAAACTTTATTATAAATAATAAAATCTATACTCACTTCAAATTGCATTAAAGCATGAGTTGAAGGCAAAATGTATGCTGCGAGAAAGTCGTTCCGAGCGATTGCTAGGTGTTAAGAATAATTTGAAAGTAAACAATTAAATTAGTGTTAACTAATATGAAACGCGCAGTCATGAACATAATGCTATTTTCATATCCGTCAAAACGATATTCGGAAAAACGTCATTCCGATTTTATTATCAAAATGTCAATACTGATCTAAGTAAATAAATAATTGTCATAAGTTATTCCTAACGTCAATTAATTATATAAAAACATAAAAAAAACATTACGTACTTTGATCTCGCTTCTTCTCAACACAAAACATCAGAATTGACCAAGGACATAACATTGAACCTGCGGATAGTTGGAATTCTATCTATCAGCATTTACTTTATCTATTCGCAAGTCTATCCTCTACATACGTAAAGGCGTAAACTGCAGAAGCTCGTAAAAATACTTCGTAGCCAACCCAAATTTACAAGGTCCTGCACTTTAATAACCATTTCCTAGTGGGGGGAAATAAAACTTTAAATTAATAAAATCATTTTATTATTAATTATGCATTTTATAAACTAAATAAAAAATATAATTTTTTTTAAAATTGTATTTATTGATTTACTATTTTAAAAATTCATAGATTTATATGAATTTCTTTTTTTGAGTTTTTGTTTTTTTTTAAAATAAAATGCGGAAGAAAGTGGAAATGTCTTCCTCCTCTCGACTGCTGACGTTCGGGTTTATCGTTGCTAAGATGATTTGCAACTAATACAAACAACATATCAGTTTATTATGAGTCGTGATTGTACAATAATATTGAAATAGCAATTTCAATTAAATTAAGAGACTTGGCGAGTAATGGCCACGTCAATGGTTCCTGGTGACATAATTCACCTTAACGTTGGAGGAACAAGGTACAGTAGTATAAAAATAATAATTGAGAATTTATATTAATTTAAGGAAAAATAATTATGTTGAGTGTTTTTTTAATAGATTCTCAACATCTCGGCAAACGTTGACATGTGTACCAGATTCGTTTTTTACCAGGTAATAATATTTTTAAAAAATTTCGAAAAATTATACTGCAGATTCAAAGTTTGCAATCTAATTATTTTATTGTTTAGTATGTTAAGTGGAAGAATATCTACGTTGCGTGACGAAACTGGAGCGGTAAGTTACTATTGATTGATCAAAATTATAAATTTATAAACCACAGTCGCGCAGTTTACAAAAAAAAATTAAAATTACTTTCAGATTTTTATCGATCGTGATCCAAAGTTATTCACCACAATTTTAAGCTACCTTAGGAGCAAACAGATCGATTTCAAGTAATATTAAACTGATTATTTATCAAATAAATCTTATATTTTGCTTTATAGGGACGTTGATGTGGCAACTCTTCGGCACGAAGCTGAATTTTACGGAATCTCTCCATTAGGTAACCAATTATTTTCAAAAATATTTTAGAATTGATAAATCTTTACCTTTTTCGCCAGTAAAACGGTTAATGCTATGCGAGGATCTCAATCATTCGTCATGCGGAGACGTCTTATTTCACGGATATTTGCCTCCACCAAGTAAAATTTTGTTATTTCTGTTGAAAAATTAAAACAAAATAACATTTTTGTAGATATTCCAATGCCAGAAACTCCAACAACTTCCCAATCAAGTTCCATTAAGTTGGAACAAGCTACCGGATCGTCGCCTCAACCTTTATCATTATCAGCTGATTTGCTAAGTTCCAATCGATCAGCGAGTGTTGTCCAAACTCATCATAACAGCGTGAATGGATCTCCGATGATGTACAATCTGGCGGGTGAAGCCAGGATGCTAGATTTAGCCAGACCAGGCTCGATAGTCCGTGTAGGTGAAGCCGGTTCACGAGTGGCACATTCTCGGAATCCGTCCGTTGAGTTCAGACCGTCTCATACAAGAAGCTCATCCGACGTGCACACTTTAACGGCTCGAGGTTGTCATCCTCACGCCTCGACCAGACACGTTCGAACATCCTCCGCCGATTTAAATAAACTTGTACGTACGGACCTCGGCGTGTTATTTACGAACCAAGGCACCCAATGGATCGATCCGTTACGAGTACGCATCGTCAAAGGTCACCATAACTGGTTGGCTGTTGTATACGCACATTTTGTCACTTGTTACAGGTTATTTAAAATTAATTATATATATTTTCTTACTTCGCCTCAAAATGTTCTACTATCGATACAGAAATAAAGACTCTAGTGGTTGGCAGCTGCTTTACACCAGTCCACACATTGAACAAACGATTGAACGGGTCGCTCTCAACGCTAAAGTCGTGCTTCCCAATCAGTCGGCCGAAAATAGTAATAAAATGTTAGCAATCTCTTATGGCAGTAATATTCGCTTGTGGGGAATCACTGAAGACGGAGTACAGACTGCGATTGGTAAGTGGCTATATCGTAAATCTCAAATACAGTAGTAAAAAATAAATTGTTAAAAAAGATTCGGAATGATATTTCGATGTCATAACTTGAAGTTAGAATTTGCTGACAATTAACTTTCTAGTAATAATAATTTTTGGTTTACGATTTCTAGGAGTATTTAATCTTCACGTATCCGTGGACTACTTGTTTTTCATCGGCAGCCAGTTGGTGGCTTTGAGTCATACTGGAAAAGTAGGAGTTTGGCATTCCATGACGCAACATTGGCAGGTAAAAAAATGCGATGAAATTTATCCCATCCATTGCAAATATTGATCGGTTTTGAAAAACAGATTCAAGATGTGGTTCCTATAGCGAGTTTCGATACAGCTGGTTCGTTCTTATTGCTGGGGTGTAACAACGGATCCATCTATTATATTGACATGCAAAAGTTTCCTTTGCGCATGAAAGACAACGATTTGTTGATCACCGAACTGTACAGGGATTCTTCGAACGATGTTATTACCTCCATCAGCGTCTACCTCACTCCTAAAACAAGTAACGATTAATTAACTTTAAAAATAAGAGCAATACAATTTTTGGTACAAAAGTTCACCCAACAGGTATGTGCGGCAATTGGATTGAAATTGCGTACGGTACCAGTTCCGGGGCGGTTCGAGTGATTGTTCAACATCCTGAAACCGTCGGTCACGGCCCACAACTATTCCAGACGTTCTCAGTCCATAGAAGTCCAGTAACGAAGATCATGCTATCCGAAAAGTATTTAGTTTCAGGTAACTTTTTCAAATTGAAACTCTTTTTTGACACAATTAATTATTAATGAACGGTATCTTTAGTTTGCTCTGAATATAACCACGTGAGGGCTTGGGGAGTTACGCGGTTTAGGGGAATGATTTCTACCCAACCCGGTTCAACTCCTTTGTCGTCCTTCAAAATAGTCTCTCTGGAAGATGTGGAACCGAACATCAGTTATGCGGCAGGAAACGACTGTGGTAAGTAGCGAAACTCTATACTTAAAAATTATTTAAAGCCTTATTTCTTGAAGTCTTTTACAAGACCATTACCGGTAATTAAGAACTTCTTCGTAGTCCAAAATTGTTGTGATTCAGGTATTCTAATTTATGACATTATTCGGCTCGAAAATGATAAAACACTTCAAGAACTAGAATAAACTTTTTAAATGTTAGGCGTTATTATAATCATATTATCAGATTAAATAAAAGCTAAAATTTAGATGGATTTGCAGGTCCGTATGGTGAACAAGATGATGAACAAGTGTTTATTCAAAAAGTCGTACCTGAAACGGATCAATTATACGTGAGGTTATCATCTACCGGTAAAAGGTAAGCAATTTTCTCAATTCTAGTTGATACAAAGTTTAATATTCTGTTTGTAGAATCTGTATCATAAAGTCAGTGGACGCTTCACCCATTAGCGCATTTTGCGTGCACGAATACGACGGATCGAATCGCATGGGTTCTCGATCTCGAAGATACGTTTTCACCGGACACACCACGGGTGCGGTTCAAATATGGGATATGACCACCGCTCTTGACCTATCAAATAAAGGAGAAAATGGTGAATATTTTAATTACACGTTAACGATTTTAAAGTATCAATTTAATACTTACATTATTAGTATCCAACGTGGGTGGACCTACACCGAGCGAGCTATTTCGTCTGATGGATCAGTGTGATTTGAGTGGATCTCGAAGCTCGACACCTTGCATCAGTCCGTGCCTTTCCTACGCCAACCAAGCCGCTGCGGCTAAACTCAAAGCTGCTAATATGGTATTTTTAAGTCAATCTCACAATCCAGATGGGATCGGAAACGAATATTTGGACGATCTCCGAATAACTCAATGCTAATTACGCAATATTTTTCTTGTCTACTGTACTAAGTTTTTGGGGTTGTGGTTTTTAATAACACGAAAATTGTGCTACAATATTTTATCACACTATCATAAAAGTTATTTTACGATTATAATATTAAAAACTATCTCCCGATTTTATATTCCTAATAATAAAATAAAGATGTTTCAGTAAAACTCGTGACCTTATGAGCACAAAAAAATGAAGCACTTTTAATTATGTACCGACACATTTATGACAACAAAAAAAAAAGACTTTTTACTGAAAATAATACCAAATATTACTTTAGCCAACTACACACCAATTTGTTCGAGAAATGCTTTTGAGAGTAGGTAATTAATATCCGATATAAGCTTGGCAAATCTGCGCATGCATTAAAATATACACTCGGACGACGTGAATATCTTGCGTAATTATACGTACAAAAATGCATTCTAAAATTCATCCAAATAAAAAATATAAAGAGATGCTTTTCAACACTATGGATCCCTGAAAGACCATCGTGAAGATCTTTTAAGACAAATACATGGAGTTTGCAATTATAATTAAATCGCACTTTTCATACACTTTTGTCATGTTTTTTTTAAAAAATAAAACCATTACGAATTTAATAGACGTGAAAAAATAATGAAATAACGGCAACTAACTTGTGACGATGGAAATAATCTTCAGTTTGCTCGAGGATGGGATGACGAGAAACATAACTTCATGATATACGGAAATTTACCACCTAAAATAATCCCAAAAAAGATAAATTCAATTTAAATTCGCCAATTTTTAGTTTATACAAATTAATATTACCAGGGCTGTCGATTGGAGTATGATTACAGAGAACTAAGCTTTCTAGAGCTTCCGAAGAATTCTCCCACTCTAATAAACCCGAAGAACTTCTTTCAGCTGAAATTATAAAGGAAATTAATACAAATTTCAAAAAACAACCAATTAAAAAGTCTTTACTACTATTTGTTTTGGAAGAAAATAACATGACTGTTTTAGGTACCGGAGCCGATTTTTTCTCAAATACCTACAGAAAACCGAAATTTTAATTTTTAAAACTTTTACGCTCAAATAATTAAAAAATAATTTTAAAAAAGTTTACAATTTTTAATTCTTCTTCAGTAATTCCAACCGGAGTGTTGAAAAAATGAAGAACAGGCGTCGGAGGCTGAATGCGATTTTTAGTGGCTGACTCTGGATTTGTAAAACGATTGTTTCGGTTTCCCATAAAATCTTGAAAGGAAGGAGATCCGTCGGGAAGCTCAAAAGGTTGCTGAACATCGTTTAAAAAGGCTTGTTTTGAGTATCTAAAATTAAAAAAAAATTTCAAAATATTTCTTTTAAACCCAATAATCTTCTTTTATCAAACCCGAGTTGCATTTTTGTTCCAAAGAAAACAACGTTGTTCAGATGTCTAATGGCATTTTCCACCGAAGTGCTATCCCCCATTTGAATCATAGCGCAACCTTCTTTGCTCTTCAAAAACTTTACACGAACAACATTTCCGTACAGACAGAAAAGATTAAACATTCGGTTGGCATTCATCTTTTCATGGTTTAATCCGTAGACCATCGCTACGGCTCCTTGTTGTGATCTACCACCGTTATGTTGACCCTGAAAGTTGCGAGCTGAACCAGGCTGAGCATCCGGTCTCCCCTCAAAGCCTTCACGGTTGAACCTAGTGTCAGAACTTATCATTGAGAACCGTAACAAAAACGATACACAAACAAAAAATAATATTAAGATAGATTCGAACATTTTTCTGGACGAGCAATATCATGACTACTCAAGATTGCCACGTTTTTGAACAACTTCTTTGTTTCACAACAGTTTAAATAAGCAAATAAAAAATTACCTATTATTTCCTCCTCCGAAACGTTCGTGAGATCCACCTCCTCCGTAATTATATTCTCCTTGTCCACCGTAGCCAGCATAGGAATTTCCTCTTCCATAACCATCGTATGATTCGCACCGTTCCTGTCCATTGAAATTTCCAGGTGGAGGACCACCGCCCCGTCCTTCACCACCTACAAAAATAGAAACCACATTTTATTACTCGAAATAAAAGCAATAATAAAAATATTAGTTTTTACGGTAAGGTATAGGGGCTCCACCCATTCGAGGTTCTTGCAATAGGGGACCGTGACGCACCTCCTGATTTCCCTTCCCTATAACAAATTCGCCAATAGAAAGAATTAATGAAAATCAAAACTTAACAAGTAACTAACAAGTAAAAAAAGAATCTTAAGGTGCTAATTTAAACACGAATTTTTTTTAAAGCAGCTCTTAAACGAAGATAAATGCAAGTAAAAAGACATAACAGTATTGAGCAGATATTCTGCACAAAGACAAAATTAGAACAAATCACAGTGCTAGATAGTAACCACCAAATAAAAAAAAATTGCTCCCACCCACCAACATTATAAATTTTTTTTTATATCAAGTATCGGTACCACATAAATAAATCTTAAATCTCCGTGTCCATTTTATAATATACAGTACCGCGAGAACCCTCGAGATCGTCTTCCGAGATCAGCTCACACTTTTCTCTCTCCGACCAAACACTGAGAAGAGCACACACACAACACGGATGCTTTATTTCAATCTCAGCCGCAGTCATCTGTCAGCGGAATATACCAATCAAAGGTAGAAGGCTGATGAGGTTGAAGGCTGTTGGCACCGAGAAGTATACGTAGGAGCCGCCAGCCTAGACACAAGTTGCCATACAATCAGACTTCATACATAAACACAAAATTATAACACACTTGATTCAGATCACGTGGAGTGTTATATCTTGCTAGACTTTTTTTTTTTTTGAGTTTTTTTTGAAAATAGTTATTTTTAAATATGAAAATGGTGACCAAGATTAAGTCTGAGTGAAGTTTGAATTCTTGTATACTTGTGTTTTGTCCTCGGTAATAATTATTATCAGGTTATTTTTTTTTTTGTTTAACAAGGAGGAATCTTCAATCTTGAAAGCGCAGCTTGTAATATTAACTTGTACGTGTGATCCCAGGAACAGAAAAAAAAGTAAGAAACGAGTTTTGCCTGGTTTCTAACTTTTAAAAAAAATAATTTTCTCGTTTTTAAAAATAATCTCAGGGGATGTATGCCTCCATGTTGAGTGCCGAAGTCGTATTGAAGATGTGATTTTCGTTCGTAATGAAATTTTTTACGGTTTATCTATTTCAGTATTTTACTACCTATTCATCGCCTATGAATGGGCCTCATTTTGCCGCACTTGATGTTGTGGTCATTAATAGATAATAAAAAAACAAAACAATGAAAGGCGATGAAGGAGATTTTTCGGTCCCAAATGTACAGTATAAGTGAATTTTTCTTCAGTTAGAACTACTGTGATTTGATATGGGATTATCAAAAATTTTTAAAAAATTAAATATCCCAATCAAAAATAATAGTTAGTGACGGTGATTGTTGTCAGGAGCCCCAGGTTCAAGTAGTTGTATGCGGTAAGATATTTTTTGGATGTGATGATCGTGCAGGGTCCACAGTGCTGATGGCTTTTAATTATTAAAGCTGTGTTCCATTTATTGCAAATTATGTCTTGATGGTACTAATGTTTTAGTTTTAGAGGGTTTTTTAAATATAGGTAATAGATGGAAATTCATAAATTAAGAATTACAAAAATGTCACAGAAAATATTAAAGATAAATTCAATTAAAAAAGAAATGTAAACAAAAAAATTAGCCCACACCTAAAATTTAAAGTCACACAGTAAAAAAAAATAAGTTTTGATCGTTTGGGCTACTTTTTTTTAAAAAAAAATACAATTATGACAAGTTAATGAAATTACATGTTCAAACAAAGCTCAAGGAATAACAAGTAGCGCGAGTATTCATTTTTATCAAGTTTCAATAGTCTCCATTAGCTACTAATAATTTTTCATAATATTCCCCTAATAAATATCTATTATACTTAGCAACTAATGGATACTACTTTTGAAATTCATCATGTTCTGATAGTGTCTTCAGAATAAAAGTTCCAAGGTTAATGGAAAAAATATTTAGGGTTTTGAGCGTTAATTAACTTTTGTTTCTGCTGTATATTTTTCTTTACAACCCAAAGAGCACCCCAGTGTAATGATGTGCATGCTTGGAATTCATTTTAATACAATAAGAAAACAACTTACCTAGGTTAGGTACGGTGTAATCCCAACTCTCGTGGTCGTTCTTGTAAACATTTAATCTAGTAGGCTAAACAAAAACAACATATTTTGAAAATTAATAACAAGGTAAGTAAAAAATATTTACTTTAGCATATTCCACTTTCAAGGTACAGCATCCAGAATAAATATCCGCTCCGTGTAACATCTGTTTGGCTCGTTTCGCAGAGTCAACATTGTCAAATGTGAATCATAATATTAAAGAAAATAAACTCTATTGAATCAAACATATCGTCATAAATTTGACTTGCGTCAAAAACCATAAATCTACAGCATAAAATAAATCTTTAAAAAAACGGAAGTCTCGAAACAATCGTCTGCGGTAAGAGACTTTTCTTCTCTAATAATAATTATTACTTAATTAAATTGCAAAAAGGATATTCGACCATGGCTTGTACTCCATTCTTCTTAAAAATAACAATCCGTACAACCTGTCCATGAGGAGAGCTGATGGTATGAATTACTTCCTGCAATTAAATCGTAAAATTACGCGAATTAATAACTAATTAATTATTATAATCGACGCTATTACCACATCGATGGGATACGCCGGATTTATTACGGTCATTAAAAGAACGTGATTGATCTTCTCCTCCTCATTCCTATTTCGTAAAATACTTATTGATGATTTAACGATAAGTGAAAAAGAAAAAAAAGAATCTGATGTGAATGAATGGGTGCTTACCCTCTGTTTCCGACGCCGCCACCACCACCCCCGACGCTATTCCCGCCGCCGCCTCTCCCGGCGCCCTGCTGCTGCTGCTGGTTATTAAAATTGTAGAAATTTTCACCTTGATTATTTCCCTGCTATAGCAACCAATCATAATTATTAATATTACAATCATAAAACATTTCTAATAACGATTCTAAAATTTACGTTGGGAAATTATCAATTATCGCGTTTGATTTGTCATTTGGCGCGCAATTGATTACGAAATTCGTGAGCAAATTATTCATCACGATTTTAAGAGTTTAAAGATAATTATACTCTTCAAAAAATATGAAAGCGGAATTTTATTCTCCACAAATGTAATAAAGCAAAGCTTGAAAGAAAAAAAGAGACAGAGCCAGAAAAAAAAAAAAAGAATGTTAACCCTACTTTGTCATGCAACAAAATGCGTGTTTTTGTTTCATCCGAGATAACTGATATTTCTCATCTTTTTCTTTTATTAAATTTTTGCAATTACTGTGAAAGAATATAGTGTTAAGATTACCCTTTGATTATTCAATTCTCCATCTGTTCTTTGTCTTTTGGCAGAATGTTCATACGCATTTTCCATCTTTACTTTCTTGTCGAAATTATTGAAGCCGATTCCCGAATCCATTCGCCGACTTTTGTTTTTATATCCCCGCCCGAATAATGGACTATTCGTGTGTCACTCTCGCTTCACGACTGCCAGATACGCATGCGCGGTAGTGCTACGTTAAGCGGCGAACATACTTTTTGAGCCGACGCGAAATGTGTCGCGCGAATATCTAATTAATACGGGTTTTTAATTCAACAAAAGTTCTTTTGAGCGATTAATCGCGACCTCGTTGTGCAACCATAATTTAGAGCAAAGTACAATACTATTTCTCAACATTCGGTACGGGAGACAAATTCACTCTTCCGAAAAAAGCAAAAGGGATTGCTTTGCGTTTGTATTCTTTTCTTAATAATCAAATTATAGTATTTTTTTATTCGAAATGAAATAATTAAAACGATATATCGTTAATAATTCATCGGGTACTGAAGCGTTTTAAAAGTTTTTTGAATGGTCCAATAATAAAACAAAATCAAAGAAAAAAAAAACAAACAGTAAATCATTCTATAATCTAAATTTTTGCAATCGTGGATCCTAATGTTTACTAATGAATTTAAACCAAATGTAGCTGAAAGAAAAAGTATTTTGAATAATAATCGACAGATTTATATGTATGTATTGTTCTCGTGTTTTAGGAGTTTAAAAAGGATTTAATTATACTGTATAATAATTATGATTTAGAATTAAGCCTACAGCTGCAGTTATGGATGTAAACGATCACGGAGCGCAAAGTTTTACCCTTTTAAATCTTCCCAACGAAATATTTCAGCATATCATATCGTATTTGAATTTTGAAAAAATATCAGAATTGCGACTGGTAGGTTCCTTAATTATTTAAATTATTTATTACAGGGAGGAAACTAACGCCATTGCTTAAACTCTTTAGGTTAGTCAAGCATTTAACGTGTCGTGTCAGCGACTTTTGAATTTGGGATTCGCAGAAGTGGAGAAAAATCACGCCAAATGTTTGAAGAACGTCAAGTCCAAGTTACCGAGAAGAGAATCTGAGCGTAAAAATCATCCACTCGCCCGAAAATGCGATATTTTAAATAGCATCGAGACCAGACTTTCGCTTTTAAACATGACTTATGTTAAGTATATGGATCTGAACATGTGCTGTTTTATTCCTGGAAAGGTTGGGAACTTGTTTTTATTTTAATTCTAATTTTTACTTGAACTTACTTTATATATTTTGATGATGTGTTACAGGTGATCGATGAAATAAAACGTGTTTTGGTGATTGTAAAAGCGGGTAAACCTCTACCCAGGGCTTTCGATTTGCTGCAGGAATTGCGAGATTTGTCGTCAATGGCTATGGAGCATTTTGACGAGAAGATTCTTCCGTCGATAAAAAATAAAATGCTGGATAATTCACCTTCTACCAGCTTCACAGGTTCCTATCTTTTACCAGGTAAAGATAACAAACGTTTAACGGACCAACAAAAAATTGAGTTCGGCTTATCGTTAAGAGACTTTGTCAATAATGTGAGTACATAATATTATATTAACTTTCGAGAATTTTTTTTTATGTAGGATATTCCAGTTCCAGCATTACTTTAAGAGTGGGAAAGTTCTCTAAACCCGATTTGGCCGGAGCTCAAAAACATCAGCAAAATGCGGCGGTGTTGGCTATCATTCGCAAATCTATCGTAAATCAGAAACAAAAGGTAATTTAAACAACAATAGCTAATAATAAAATGCTAAAACGATCTTTAATTAATAGATGAGCGACATGAGAAAGAAAATTCAAAGTCAAGATAAAATTATTCACGAATTAAATCATACCATCAGCGATTTAAACGTCAAGATTTCGGAACAAGAAGGCAGACTTAATGAATTCGGTCGCAAACTGATGGATTTGACGACAAATTCTTGCTCGGCTCACACGGAACTTGTGATTAAAAAACCGATGAACGATGGCTGTTCCGAACTTCGAAGATCTTCACGATTGAGAGACGCGCAGATGTCACAAGCCGGCTCACCCGCCGATCCTAATTCGCACAAGCGCAAACACATTTCGCACGAAACGAAAATTGAAAAAAATGGAAAAAAAGCTAAGACTTCCTTCAAAGAATAAATCAACTAAATTGTATAATAAAATTTAAAATACGTGTATACCGGTTTTTACTGTTGATGTAATGTAATATATTGGAGCATTTTGTTGGTAAAGTTGTCAGATTGTTTAATTATTAAATAAAAAGTTCGTTTCGAAATAAATACGACGAACAAATTTATTTTCTCTTAAAGAATGAACGGAATAACAGCCTTTCGATTTGTAGGATAATTTTTAAATTTATCCAGATAAAATCTAAAGGAAAGAAGAACAGTTTTACGTGATTAACTACAACTTAAATTTGATTAAAGAAATTCATTCATTTACTTGTGATGACTGAATCCTCTAGAACTTAGAAACAATAAAGAAAATATAGCGAAAGCCGTCGCTACGTAGGAATTGGCAGCCAAAGCATAACCCCACCATTCACAAATTTCTCCTAAATAATTCGCGCATGATACGTACTCAAAAATCCCACCTAAAAATTTAAAATTTTTACAAATTCGGGAAAATTACCTTTCCGTGATTAAAAAATTTGCATGTTTATACCTTTAGGTATTTTGTAAGCTGTTTCACCAGGTTTTCTTAAATTAGCCAAGCTGTAATCTGCATGTACGTTGATAATCCAGCCGACTACAAATATTGCAACACCTGTAAATCAAGATATCATTTCTTTATCTTTTAAAAGTTGATAGTAATATTTTCTTTTTCAAATGAAAAGCTGTGAGGGAAAGCAGTTCACCAACTTATATTTTTGAAAAAAAAAAGAATATGTATTTATAATGGAACTGAAGTCCCAGAATTTTTTTTTGGTTTACATAACTATGGTACGCACCTAAAATAAAACGAATATTGGTGAAATAATTCGCGGGATATTGGGTTTGACATCCAACTCCTAGACCTTGCATGTAGCCATTAAATAAACAAAATATAAATGCAGATACTGTAGCATCAATAGGCATCGGTTTTCCATTTCGAATCAAAGGATAAATAAAAGTTCTGAAAATAAAAATCAATTATTTTTTGTTTGATTTTTAATTTATTTATTAATTTAAATAAGTACAGTATTATATACTGTTTATACCTTTGAAAATAATGTAGCATAAACATTGATAAGATCGTTTTGTTAACAACTGTAGAGTGGAAATTTGAGTCATATAAAACTACATAAAGTGGCAGAAAAAAAGATGGCAATTCCTGAAAAAACCATCCCAAACTGGCAGAAATCTTCCACATTCCTTTCCACGATTCATATCTGCCGTAACATTTCGCCGGTGAATATCCAAAATAACTCATAATAGTAGTTAAAACCCCCGAAAAAATAAGAAAATGTGAAAAATGTTTCACTAATTCTTGGTCATCATTGGCAAAGAAAATTTTTCGTAAAATCTTTTCTGCCATTCTAATAATATAATACAGATAAAAATTATAAGATTATAAATTATTACCGTATAATAAAAAAATTACAACTACACTGAATAATATGACTTAAAAACAAAACTTACTTCAATAATTTAAGATTGAAACTTGTAAAATTACTTTACACGCAGGCAGGATACAATAAAATTTGACCCTGAAAATTATTTACTTTTAATTATTAAGACAAAAAAATACAAAAATAATTATTACATCCAATCAGACGTTGGATTAATAATAAATGACCTTGAAAGTATTTACTAACCTAAATGACATCAAATGACAGATATTAATTCAACTTGACCACTATAAAAGATGTAAGAAAATAAATTAAGGATTTCTAAGAGATAAGGCGCAGTTACCATCTGATTTATGACCTACACGTGGTTTTGCTGATACATGTAGAACGCAAGGTGGGAAGGCGGAGCTTAAATCACTAAGGGTGGAGCTTAACAGCATCTGTGCAGCATCTTCCATCTTGTAGCCTACATCTTCCGAGCATCTTCCTGGAATTTTGACGTTTCCAATCTTTCTCCTACAAAACATTTTTTGTTTACGTGCGAAAAAATTATTCAAAAACGGATACGTTTAATATCAAACAGCGGTCGATGATGAATTCGCCGGGCGAAAGTGGTGTAAAATTCGCGGGCGATGATAACAGGGCCAAAATTTACGAACCTAAACAAAATAAAAAACTCATCCGATTAATGACGGTGATGGCATATGTGTTTTCGGTCTCAATGGCTGCCATCATGTTATCCTTATATTACGTTTTTTTGTGGGATCCTCACATAAAGGCCGTGGCGAACGAGGTCAACTTGACCACCAGAGATGTCGATTCCGAAAACAATAATTTAAAACCCCCTTTGTGTGTGGATGACGCTTCCAATTCGCCCAACAAAGATCTCGATGAACTTAATGAAACCCCGCAAAATCTCTCGATAACTTCCACGAATAAATCTGACGCAACGGAATTTTCAGAGGCAAATTCAAATCTTCCAAAATTGAATCTACTTCCGGTGAAAAATAATGCTGCTACAACGAATAAATCGAAGCCGAAAAAAGATAAATTGACTTAACAAATACTGGTAAGAAACTATAAAAAAAAAACCCCGCTCTAAATTTTTTAGTAATACTTGCGATTTTTTTTCAGCCACAGAAAAAAAGAAGATAAAAATGCAAAAGAGCACATCCACCTTGGCTGAAGATTTTAGCTAATTAATTCCGCCATAATTAATTGCTCTAGTGATATTCTAGCTCATACTCAAAACATTATACTCTTATTAACGTGCCCGAAATTAATCGATTAGTACTCTGTTAGCTCCTTGTTATTACTGTACTTAAAATTATAGTTCCTAATACTGTATTAAAAGTCAAATGGGATTTTGAATGGTATTGTAATTAGGAAAGGCAACTTATAACGATAAATTAATTAAAAAGCGACAAACAAAATTATAGGGTAAGATTTTTTTTTCCTTTTTTAAACCATTAATTATAGGGATCATTGTATGAAAAAAAAATCTCATTAAGATAAAACAATAAGAGTAATAATCCTATAAAATTTTATAATAATGGCTTTACTAATTATATTACCTTTTGTAATAATAATACTACATTAATTTTTACCTCGCATCACCCCCATATTAAAAATAATCTATAAAAAATATCACTGAGAAAAAATTGTGTAATTCACCGCTTTTGAAAAATTTGTAAATAAATGTTTAGTACGAATGTTATTGCTTCAAATTTTATGAATTAAAAAATATTCGTTACAATTTTTTTATGTCATATTTTCGAGAGAGGATAGTAAAAAAATGTTTTAACAAAAATCACCATTTTAATTCATGGTTCGCAGTACCTGTTCATATCCGGCTTGAATGAAATACGAGAAAGCCGAATTATCTCTTAAGTCTCCCAGTTCTTCATTCTCCAAAATTACTTGAATATTTGGCAACAATTCGTTTAAATTCATATCTGAAATAAACCATGTAAAACAAATTTAATTAAGTCGGGGAAAAAAAATGAATAATCTTGTAATAATTATACGCACCATCAGTAAAAACTAATTCTATAGTTCGAAAAAATACGGTTTTAGAACAAATTTCGAAAAGATCGTTATCGTGCTCTAAATCAGCCCAATCATTGCTTAAAATAGCACGGCACCAAATTCGAAGACGGAGTCTTTCGTACTCTTCATTCGACTCCTGAAAGCAAAATTATTTTATAAAAAAAGACTTAAATATTATGAATCTTTTCTAAATTCAAAATTTGTATAAACTAACCTTTCTGACTAAATGTAATAAATCTAAAGCTTTTTTAAAGTCATGCTCATTAGCATTGACATTATCTTCACTGATATACATCTACAATAACAATATACAAAAAATTAAAAAAATAAAATAAAAACAGACATACTTTAAATATTATTGTTTAACCTCTATGAGTTCAATTGGAGAAAGCACTCGCATAGTATCCAAATCGTAATTTAGACTCTTTCATAATTATAAAAAAATTATAAATATTAACTTTATAAAGAAAAGAAAAATATAAATAGAAACCTCTAAAACAGGTGCAGGGAGTGATTCTTGATACGAAATTAAATTATGCTGTTCGTTAATTTCTAAAATTTTTGTAAATAATCGTGATGTAATTTGTCATAACTAAAGTAATGAAAAATACTTCTATAATTATGTACCTTGTATATTTCCTTGAACTTCTTCAGCAGGCGCGCCGGAAGCTAAAGCCATTAGTTTACTCAAACTTAATAAAGTCTACAATAAATAATTAAAATTGATATAGAAACTCTCGTATATACAAGTTGCAATTTAATAAAAATACCTTTTTACGACTAATTAAAGATGTTTCCGATTTTCCCAAATCTTTTAAAGTCTTACTTCCTTCGGCATAGCGACCTTGTTGAATATCATTCAACCAACTAAGATTACTATGATTTCTTAAAAATTGTTTTAGGTTATCTTGTTGAAAAGCAGTTTGAGATAGTAATTTTCCTCGCTTTCCTAAATCCATGTCAAAAATTGTATATAAAGAGAATTAAATAGAAATAAAAACCAAACATTACCTTCTTTTAAATACCAATTGAAAGCAAAATCAGAAAATCCCTAATTCAAAAAATTCATAATTTAGATTAACGCCATTAAATTATTATATTTTTTTCCTTTGTTACCTTATCGGCAAACTGGATAATGTAACGATTTAAACGATTTTGATTATTCGTTGTTTCACAAAGGCTGACGAGAATTTCAAAATCCAAATATTTCTCTGCTAAAGCTGCTGCTCTTTCGTACTGCTCCAGTTTCACTAAAATTAATTAATTCAAAATTAAATAATTTATTAAAAACGGGTAACAATAATACAGTCTCACATAACGGAGAAATTAAGTTAAATCTATCTTGGCTATACAGCTGAAGCACTTGCTCGTGCTGTTCTGAATCGCCACTTGAACGCTCTAGAGATTGAATTTGAAGCTGATAACCATCGAGAATTAAATCTGACAAATCCATAAACTGTTGAAGCAAGCTTTCTCGTGAACTAGGATCCTGAGCAGCGGGAATTCCTTGATTCAAAGTAATTCCGTGCTACCATAATATTAAAAGGTAAGTCAATATAAATCACAAAAATTCCCATAGAATTTACTCTACCTGCTTTGATAACAAACTTCTAACGGATGCGAGTTCAAAATTAGGATTCCATGTAGTTAAATCAATGTTCTTCGATAAATATTTTCCTAATTTTGACACCAAATCATGCGCTTTTAATCTTAACATACTCTAAAATACGAATTAATTAATACATTTGTTTAAATAAAATTTAAAAATAAAATCCTTGCCAATAGCACTTTATTGGTTGACTGAATAGTAGAAACGATGGTGGAAGTAGCCCCGTATGCAATGTGCTCCTCTTCCACCTTAATAAGAGCAGGAATAATATCTTGAATAGTAGAAACTTCACGATAAAACATATCTTGATTGGTTAACTTTCCCGATGGGAACGTCTTTCGAGATTTCAAAACCAATTTTATCGCCAAATCGATTATATTTCCAAACCTAAATTATTAGTTTTGCAGGGTATTATTTGTTTTTTAACATTATTTCAAAATCGTGCTTACTGCGAATGTAAATTACGTAAGGTTTTGGCAGCTTCCAGTTTCTCCCCATGTTCACATAAAACTAGCGCAGTGCTCATTTGTTGACCTTTAATTGGAATCGTTCGCAACTAAATTTTACAGAAAAAATAGAATATAAGACTGTTAAGAAAATATAGAGCAAGCTTACTCGATCCCAAAGATTAATTTGTTGCAAGAAATCTACAATTAATTGATGCGCCTTTTGTTTATCTTCTAACTGATGCATAATTATAAGCGATCGACTCACAGCAGAATCTGGCATATAAATTGATTAAAGCCTATTCACATTAGATTAAAATATGATATACCCTGATTTATAGTTTCAGCCCATCTTGGATCTACAACCGGATAATCATCAATTGTTTTAAGACTGAGCGCATAAACGGCGTTGTCTAATGACGAATCGAACTTTAATCCGGTAGAGGAAGCAACTGGAAAATATTTATTTATTGTGGCCTGACTTTTAGCCTAAAAATGTGAAAATCAAATAGTAATTAATAATAAGAAAAAATAATCAAAACCAAGTTAATATCAAGAACAAAGAAATAGTAACATAATTTTAAAATCAAAACCAGACGTAGCAGGCATAGCCTATTCAATAAAAATAATTGTGATAAGAACCAATAAAACTTACAAAATTTTTCGAACAAAATGCCAACAATGCTGACTTAAGTTGCGAAGTTTTATCATCGTTCGAAATAAAATCCTCGTCAGAAGAAACTCCAAAAGCCGAATGCGCAATCTAAAGATTTGATTGTTCAATGATAGTTAGTAATATTTTCTCCAATTAAAAGATCTTACCTCCGAAATGGACTCATCATCGTTTTTAGAAGTTACAGAAAGAGATCTAAAAGTTTCAAAATTAAAAAAATGAATAAAATAAAAATGTTTTGAGATTTACGCACTGATTATCAAGTTGGTGTCGACTTTTTACGCAAACAACACCGTGTTTATTGGAGAGAAACAATGGCATTCCATTAAACGATCCAGCCCCTAAAATGTGATCATCCGCTTGTCGAAACTCAATTTTATCAGATTCTTCCGTTCCCTGTGCCACTGTACATAAATGATTAACATATCATTAACTAATGTTATTTTATAAAAGTAAAAAAAATTACAAGATGCGCAAAGAATAATATTGCTCCTGTAAACGTAGGCGCAATCTGAAGTTGAGTCAGGAATTAATAAACGATAAGAAAGCATAAAATCATCATCGACATCCTTAAACACGATAACAAAAATTAATAACAATCAAAATCAAATCAAATGACTTATGAATTTCAACCTGAAAACTGTCTATATGAGACAAGACAATAAACGACTTGAAATCTTTAATTAGCGTTTCAGTGCAATTAATAATGCCAACTGCATATCGCAATTGATGTGGCTCTCTAGGATTTACAGCACTGGCCAAAATACAAATGTTGCTCCTAAACAAACAAAAAAATTAAGAAATACTGTGATTTCAAAAATTTAGCAAATTCTGTACTTATAGAATTGCATATCGATCAACCAAATTTGAAGCTGGTGTGGATTTAACAATTCACGACTCTAAAATTCAATCAAGAGTTCCAATTAATGTCTCTTTTTAATGTTTCTGATTGCATACCCATAAATGTTCAATAAATTTTTCACGCATTAAAAGTTCAATATCGTGATTACAAATTAGCTGTAAATTTTGAAAAAAATGAGATTAATAAAAAGTTTCGTATTAATAAATTTTTTAAAAAAATACTTTTTCTCCTTCAGCGCCGTTTATTTCCCACTTTTGCAAACTATTTTCACTCAAGATATACAAATTCGAAGTGGTGTCGTAAACTTGATTCGAAATTACTCTGACAAGTCTCTAAAAATTCGAAAAAATTTTCAAAATACCGTATATTTATTCCTTTTCTAATGTTTAAATATAATACCGATTCCACATTTTGATTAGGAACAGCTCCAAAAATAAAACTGCTCATACGCCTACTGAATCTTGCTAATACGCCTTTGGCAACCGTTAAATTTCTACAAACTAAAGAGCTCTAAAAACAAGTTTCAAATTAAATAAAACCAATTTATTATTTTGAAAACATAAAATACTGCAATTTTACATCTTTTCCAAATCCGGAAGGCGAAACGAGTAATAAAGTGTTAGTTGTTGTAGCCAACACGCACCCATACGGCTAATAAGAAAACAATTTTTTTATAATTTAATGCATCACTAAAACGCAAAACAAAAATATATTTACATGACAGTTAATAAGTGAGAAGCATTCTTGACCTTGCAAATCAGCATTCACCTCAATTGAAGAACCATCATGCCCGATACTTGGCCAATACCTTATCGTTCCTTCAGGAGATACAGCTAATACTGCTGGAACTTGTTTATCATTTGTAGGAAAAAGACAAACGAGGTCAGCTTTATGAGCAACATCACTTGGAGGTAACGTTAATTCACGGCAATGAGGCGCCTAATAAAATTTTCATTTATATTTATCTAATAAAACATAATAAAGTAAAATGAATTAATTTACCGTATTTAGCTGCTGTTCAGATCTATGCTTATATTTCCACATAAATAACCTTCTACCACAAACCAACCATGCCCAACCAGACGCGTCAAGATGAGCACTTACTTCACGTCTTTCTGGTAACATCAAAAAGAATAATTTGTAATCTAAAGCATTTTACATCAGAGGATAGGTAACTAACTTTCGGCTAAAGTGACTGCTTCTGTAACGAGAACAGGTAGCGGAATTCCAAAACTTTCGACAACATGAGCGATCGATTCCTCGACAGCATAAGTTGAATTTAAAGATGTATTTCGAGATGAACTTCTAAAAAAAATCTTAATTATCATACCAGTTTAATTTAAATTTAATTATAGCAAATTAACGTGACAAGCATTCAAAAAGTGTTCCATGAGCAATCATGGAACCTCACTACCAACTTACTTAACATTCAACGACGATCTAGTCAAACTAACATTCTTTGGTACAAATGATTTTTGAATTCTACTAGTACTAGAAGCGTTATGTGAAAACGATGAAACTCTCGGATTTAACATTTTTAAATAATCAATTTAAAATTTCTTCAAGATAAACATAAACATCACCGCTTCGATCCCGCCACTTCTTCCTATTTCACAGCAGCCGCGATGAAACCAGTGTTGTAGCTACGCAACCGATTCAGCAATAACATTAAAAATTCATAAAAATTTAAATTAAAATAATTTAGAAATAAACAACGTAAGTAGCATAATCATAATTATAAAAAATTTAATATTAAAAAAAAAATACTCGTAATAATTTAATTATAAAACACTACTTTTTGTAATAGCAATGTTGCCAAACTGCGAGCGGGAATTTTAAAATATTTACCATATTGATCGAAACTCAGTAGTGGGGCTCGGACAGGGTGGGTTCGGAGCCCCGGAGAAGGCAAGCCGAGTGATCCAAAGATTCCTCAGCAAGCCAACACAAACCGAAAATAGTGTAATGACTGGAACCCCTGACAGGAGAAAGTGAGCTAACCAACACAAACTAAAATGAAGTCGTTTTATACGGTTAAATAAAGTTCGCTTTCATTAATTTTTGTAAGTCAAAAATATGTACCAGTATTAGTGTCACTAGACGACAATGATTAAAAGAAAACCTCATTCCAAGCTTTTACTTGTACATACAGTAATCAAAAACAGAAATTTCTGGAACATTCTGATCTTTGACGGTCCATAAAAACCTGATTTAGGATTGTCCTTATATGGTTATACTCAAAGAGTCATGATGGGACAGATTAAATTAAATCAAACCCCGCACCGTCTACGCTACCACGTATCCTTGGAAAATGGAAATATCAAATTCTGACCAGCAAATTCTAAATCTGAAAGAGTAAACGGTTTTCGCCCCGAAAATCTCCTTATTTATTGGCTTGCGGATCATCATTTAACAAAAAGTACTGTTAGAACCGGATTAATGGGCAAAAAATCAAATCTCAAAGCAGTTTTGTTTGGAATATCGCAATTAAGCATTAAACCGCTCTGGAAACTGAAAATAAATCATGAAAACAAATGAATTTAATGACGGTCAGTTAAGCAAAAAGAGAAATATTTTAATAATAAAAACAAAACATTTTTCATCAGATTCGATACAATCTGGCTCGTCAAACCGCTCTTTTGCTAATAATTAGTTCTCTCAAATTATCTTCGCTTTCTTTCAGATTTTTCTCCAGGTAGCCTTTATTTCCCTCTAAAGATTTGATTTTCTCGCCGGCCGACTCCATCTTTTTCTCTAAATTCGTTGTCACAGCTTTAGCCTCGGTGAGCAAAAACATTCGTCCAACTCCCTCGTAAGTACGGACTCCATCGGGTAGAGACGAAATTTCTTGATTGGTTAATTTCGAGTGCTGAATGCTCCTTTTCAAACCGTCAATCTGCATATCGGCCAACTTCAATTTCTGCGTTGTGTCGATCATCTTCATCTGAAGTTCTTGAAAAGCTCGTTTTAATTCCATGTCCACAGGTAAAGTTGAAGATGTAGTCATAATCAAAAACCCACCACGAGTCAAACCAAATTTACCTGCAAATTATTAAAAAATGTAAGATTTCCTATTAGGTGCAATGTGATTTCTACCGCAGCCACACGAACTGTAATTTGCATATTTATTGTAATTTTCATCGCTTCTGCTATATAAGCACAACAAATGAATTACATTCTGGCTTTGTATTAACCCAACTAATTAAACTAACCTTAAAATAATCCATTACCTTTTATTATTTCGAATTATTATTTTGTTTTCAATCCACGGAGACCTATCTGCAATGAAATCCCAAAAACGTCGGCTGCTTGTGACGTCATATTAAAATCACGTGATTTATTTTGTCCCCCGCTCAATTCAAAATGCAATATTTTCTCTAAAAATACAAGAAATACTGTAATTACATTAATAATTTATACAAAAAGAAAGTAGAAAATACTAAACTTATACAGCAAGTAATAAATATTTAATTTGTAGTAAAAATGGAAGTTTATATTACATTAACCTGAAATTTGACAAGTGAAAGTTTAGGTACTGACAGCATTACACTTACATAAATTATTCCCCAATATTATTTTAAAAAACAAAATAAGACATGAAGTAAATAATAACAATTACGTAAGAAAACATCTTAACAGTAATGATAAATATAATTGTCATAATAATTAACTTAGAAATAAATACTGCAGTGAAATATAAAATTCTGTTGAATACATTTTGAATTAATACATTTTTTTTATTAAAGTTAACCAATTGTTGAGCAAATTTAATTAATAATAAAAAAAATCAACTTTCATAATTACATGTATTAATCATCAAAAAAAAAAAATTTTTTTTTTGGCTCAAAATGTTTGACTGAACTTTTCTCACTATAATCATTATAATATTATAAAGTTGTACGTAATGTAGAATGTATACATGTAAAAAAAAATATTTTATAAATGAGACTAGCACAATTAATAGTAAATACGGCTTCGATCAATTATATAAAAATACTGAATAGATCTTAAAAAAAAGCCATAATCGTAATACGAATCTCGTACAAATAAAAAAAAAAGGTAAAATTTATCTATTTATAATCGTTACTATTTTCTTGGTCACTTTTTTTGGCTTCCAAAGATTCACAAAGTTCGGATAATAGACTAGACGAAGGAGAAGAGTGCAAAAATTGATATAAAAGACCTCGAGCCTATCACAATTTAAACAATTAATTACAAGTTTTGTTTCTCGATTAGAAGTTTGTAATCAAATTAGCTTACCTTTCGTAATACAAAATCCCCGTTCATGTGCATAGACAAACTGCTAAAATACAACAACATCTCGTCCGAGTTCATATCCTGCTGAATCACATCTTCGCAATAGATGGCCACAATAGCCACGCATAAAAACAGATGGAAATATTTGGTTTCGTATTGTGCCCAACAGGCCTCCCACATTTTTAAAGCTTCCGTTTCGGAAAATTCCCTCTTTTAATAGTGAAAATAGATATTAAAATATCTTTTAAAAAATGTAAAATGATAAATGCTACTTTAAAACACAATAAAATCCAACGGTGACAAAACAAAAGTTCCATATAATCAGGATGAGTTAATAGATGCTTATAAAAAGTCGGCACCATCAAACGAATAAGTTCTCGAATATAGTTCTAGAGAATAAAAGTACCTTAAATGCATATTTTTTAAAAAACAAAATGGATGCAATAGAAATACTAGATGAAAATCCATGTCGTGATCCGTTGGTGAACTAATAAAAATGGTTCTCTGCATTAGACCCACGAAACACCAAAACGTTTCGGCTTCCTGTTGAACTTCAATGAGAATTGGGGCTAAAATATCGGACATTCCTTGAGTGTATCCGATCGTTGGATTATAAATTGCGTAATTCAATAAAATTTTCCTAAGATAATAATGAAATAAAATACCATCAAAATTGATACAAGTAATCGTCCAAATAAATTAATTTCAATTATGTATTGGTAATGATTTTCGCTAATTTCGGCAAATTATCAAATAAAAACTAATATAAACATACTTCATGATCTCTAAATTTGGATTGTTATCGCCGGCAAAAAACGGATGAGACCTATCGGTGCGAACAACATCCTTTTCCACGGTGCTTTGAATATTACGATAAAACGAATTCTTGTCCATATTACTTAGATTTTCTCTATAAAATATTAAACTAGATAAATTTTAAATTGCACGAAGAAAAAAAATCAATATTTAGGCTACTCTTACCTTTTTCGATCTACTTTCAAATATTCTAGTTCGTGTTCAGTTCGTATCCGCTGTCTACTTTCAAAGCTCGATTTGAACGGGTAACAGTGAAGAAGAAAGGGCCATATTTCTGAACGCATATTCGAATTGAGACCACCAAAAAATATGATCTACAGTATGATTTTCAAATAAATATAACAACTAATAATATTATGCCGTAAGCAAAATTACCAACTTTTTTCAATTGAAATTCATCAACAATTTGACCGTGCTCGTTTAACAACGATTCCCAAATGGTCTCATCGACGGTACAGAACAATCCTTCTTCGGGATGACACTCTTCGTCAGTTATAGTTGGTCGAGTCACCGAAAATAATCGATATGGCAAGAATAAAGACTAAATATTTTTAAAAAAATAATATAAAAAATATGTGGGCTATGCCATGATTAACTTAATTTATATTTTATAACCTCAGATTTTGTTAAAAAATCCAAATCTTCAAATATTTTAGCCAGCTTATCCAAACCTCCGTGGTGAAAATGTAGAATGGTGTAATATCGTTCTCGACTAGCGATCATCAATTGGCCGCAATCGCTGTTTCGATAATCAAATAATAAACGTAAAGATTTCATCTGACCTAAATATTAACATTAAAAACATTATTTCAATTAATTTGACGTGTACTTTATTTCTAATAAAAATACTTACATAAATCGATAGAAATGGCTCTATAATTTTTTTTCCTCTTCAAAGGACTGATGGAACCATTGAGCGAATCTGAATCTACCGCATCCGTCTTTTCTTCTTGAGTTAATTTACTCGAAATACAGCTTTGAGCAACTTCGTCAAAGTCGATATCGTGAGAATTGACGGAAAGAGATAAACTTTCCGAATTCGAATGATTCGGACTGTCATTTTGAGACTTGAGATTGGCAAAATTAATGTGATTATCGCAGATGTCCAGGTTAAGACTGAGATCTTTCTTCGAAAACAACTTATCATCGTCTTCAAATTTCGAGTCATCGCTCTTAATATCGTTAATTAATACTTTCGACTCGACACTGTCATTATTTATGGCACAAGATCCTTGGCAATTGTCTTCTACCAATTCCACGTCGCAAGTAAACACCGGCTTACTCTCATTATTACTAACAATCGACTCCGCGTCATCGTTTTCCAACTCAGCTCCCCAACTCAAATCGTAGTTCAGATCATCGGCATTGAACCTCGCTTCTCCAACTTCTATTGCTTCGCTATAAACAGTTTAACAAAATGATAAAAAAATGTTTCTAGTTTCAGAAAAAAATTAATTACTCGTGGAATGATTCCACGGGTTCATCTGTTAATCTGTCTAAGCCGTCTTGTATCAACTTGTCATTTCCTAACCCAAAACTTTGTGTCAAATTGGAGGCTGAATTAATCGAAGTCAACGAATGACGTGGAGATTTACGGGGACTAGGACAAGCGCTGCTTCGACTACTGTGACACGGCGAGCTAATTTAAAAATAAAAAAAATTATATTACATGTTTGAATAAAAAATAGTTTTGGTATGTACTGAGCGGGCGTTCTATTCTCCAAACTTCTGGGATTTCTTTTAATCGAAGAATTAGGTATCCAATTTAAAATGAGAGATGACTTCGCACCCTGCAAATCCATCCCATTATTCAATATTAAAAACAAAAACAATCTTTCCAGTGGAAAATACCTCGTTGTGATGCGCTTTGATTGACAGGTACCCCGGGTAGTGTTCCACTTCACCTCGGGACAGGGATGCTGGATGAACGCACACGTTATTCTTACAAAACAACGTCTCTTTCTCCTCCAATTTCGATAATAATTGTTCCGGACCATTGCCGGAACTTATTCCCATAAACGACGAGGCTCTTCTTATAAAAAAGTTCATGTTATACCTATTTCAAATCACATGACTGGTACACACACATCCCATATGGCACCTCCGAACGAACATTTAAAGAACAACCACGCCAGCTGCGACAACTCTTCCGCAACTAACACATCACACAAATTTTTTTTATCGTACAAATAAATTAATAATTAATAATATTACAACATACCACATTTCTCTTCATATTTTTACACTTTTTACATTTTTGACATACGACGCTGGCTGCACGCCATGCCAAAAGTTAAAAGTTGTTACGACACAATTATGCTACATTAAAATATCGTTCTTTGATATTGCCGCAATTAAACGAGTAATGCACCAACTACGTCATTAAACATACGCCCATCACTTTTTATTGCAGTCAACCAATGACGTTCACTTACTTGAAACAATGACCGTTTCACCTCTAGATGGCGCCATTCAATCTAATGGCGGCAGACGACGACTTTCACAAACGAAATGCTGAATGGTGAGTCATTTTTTTGTACCCAATTTTTGTAAATATTTGTAAAATATTTGGCTCATAATTTTAACAGATGCGAATAAGTTGGGAGTATAATATATATTGAGTTTTTTCCGGCGACGAAAACAGACTGGTGATTTGAAAGTGAGCAGTGATCAGGTGTCATTAATGGTCGCGCGTGTGCATCGTAGATGACCTACCTCGAAGCTTACCAGAAATTTTGTTCATTTTTATTAATTAAAGTTAATTAATTTCGATTTAGTTATGTCATTTCCTAATAAAGAAGAACGCAAGTTGTGTTGGGATTCGAGAGACCGTTATTGGGAATGTTTGGATAAAAATAACGACGATAATGGAAAGTGTACGGAGTGGAAGAAGAAATACGAAACTTCATGTCCATCTCAATGGGTAAATTATTCGTATTTTTTTTCTTCTTTTTCTTATTCTTTAAAAATGCGGGGAAAAAAATTTATATAATAATAATATTTTAGGTGAAGCACTTTGATAGGAAACGAAGTTATTTAAAATTTAAAGACAGGATAGAAAATGACGGGTATGAGCCAATTAAAACTCAAAATAAACCATCGTAGGAATGACTCTTTTTTTTCTATATTAGTACAATTAATAAAATAATTTAGAAAATTATTAAATATATATATAAAAAAAAATTTGAATTAATATCTACTTGTGCTTTTATAATGCCATAATAATTCGTAAAACAACTTAATAGCATGACTATTAGCATCGACCGAGCATAAAATTCTTAATCAACAGGTAAGATTTTCAATGTTTTTCTATTACATTTAATTTAAAAAAAAAAAAATCCGGGGAATTAAAAATGCATTTTTCACGAAAATGACATATTAAAAAATAGTATTTTAGTTACTCCCCAGAAAAAATCCTCAAAATCATCTTTCATTATTTTCTAAAAACAATTGTATTTATTATGATAGCGCTTCTATTTATTTTTTTTTTATAAATAAATAAATTCGCCTTTCAATAATAAAAATTATAATAGAAAACATTTACATTAATTTTATTATACGAAACTGAGGTTTACTAGGTCGCATTTAAATATTAGGCAAAAATCAGTTAAAAAAATTGTATTTTTGAGGAATTTTTGTCCTTTTTGATGACTTTCAAACTGCATAAACTAATTCTACGATTGTTCAAAAACTGCATTAAATATGATTTATTCTGCGCATTTTTTTCACTAACGTACCACAATTTTTTTTACGTGTATCGTCTAAACACAACCATTGAATTGTATAAGCAAAGTTATACAAACAAAAACTTAATAATAATAATTATTCTCACCAAAAGCGTTTAAAAAATACAACTAAACTGCAGGTAATAAAATATTTGGAATATGAATTTAAAAAAATATATTGTGAAAATTTTAATTGAGATTAATTGCTATTTTAATTTTAGCTTGTAGTGCGAATTTTTACTGCACAGCATTAATAGTAACTTTTCTTTAATTAGTTTTAAGTGTATATATTTTAGCGTTTCGATTACGAACAAACTTCCAAAAATAGTCTTTCTATTTATTCCGAAGCAATCGCCAAAATTCTGGCAACAATTTCTATCTCAACACCTACCCATTTCAAAAAGATATATACTCAATCCCTAAGCTGTCAAAAGTAAGAATAACTTCCCATCTACCGAAAAAGTTACATAAAACGTAGAGGTAATGTCACAAAAATTTTGAAAATACACGCGCACACACATATTTTAGCAGGAAACGTAAAGTGTCCATGTACTTGACCTTGGGGGAAGGGAAAAAGATCTAAATTTACCTGACCAATCCCATAAATTACATTTTGCTCGTCTAATGCTGCTACAAGTAGCCACAGCCAATGCATCTCTCGTTAGTTGAATGACTGCCAATATCTTTGTAGATAATCTTGACACTTTCTCACTCCAATATATATCACCAAAGATATTTATTCTTTCAGCTGCAAGACGTCTTCTATAACTAACGAAAAAAGTGCAACGACAGTATCTTACCACTAATGGGCAATGTTTCAAAACGTAAATCGCACCTTTTTACATCAAATCGTTATCTGGAGAATGTTAAATAATCCGTAATTCTTTCTTAGACTCGACACACTGCGCTTCAACGAGCTGGACTCTTCATACATTTCATTTTCAAAAGAAAAAAAAAAGTTATTCTGTATAAAAAAAAATTTAAAATTCTTCAAAATTAAAAAAAAAAAATAGTGTATATTAGTTTGCTTTTAGATTTGCGGTGTGCTGGTTATGCTAATCTGTCAGTCAAATGAAGTATGTTAAACATTACTCCGTGCAAAAGAATTTAGAAACATTCGAAGAGTGTTGAAACATCACTTTCAATAATATTTGAATCGAATTTTTTGGCAAGGGATCGAATGAATGGGACTATTACAACGTTATGAGAAATTTAGTCTTGAATTTCCGAAATAATTATTGTTCCAATGTTTCTATTACAGTATATTTTTTTTTAAATCTATAAATGTGTTTATAAAATTATATAATCTGTAAAAAAATTTTCCTATAGATTTTGTAATACTGTAGAAAATTTTAAAAAATGACTAAAAAAAAATATTATTTATTAAAGTAGAATTTTAGAAGCTATATTGCCACGATTATAATTTTATCAAATGTACCAGCAACGACTTTTATTAAAAATGAATTTAAAAATTGAAATTCGCCGAGGTCTAAAGTGATCTAAAGCTGAATAGCAATAATTTGTATCGCTCACTTCCTGTTTTGAGAATAAATTCGAAAACCTTATGTTTAAAAAATCTTATCAATACTGTACAGTAAATTGATTGAAAGAGGCTGGTCCTACTGTTACTTAGTAAATTTGTACAATATTTATTGCTAAAAAATAAAAATGTTTATTTTAATAAAACTCTGTTATTAATTACCAAATCAAATGATGAAAGCTAATTATAATTTATAATTATACTGTATAAAATATGCCGGTATTATTATTATAAAGTTTAGTAGTTACTGGTAACTGGATAATACTTATTTCAGATTCATAAAATCCTTGCCATATGCATTATTACTATTTACAAGAACTGAAAATGCACGGAATGAACATCTAATAAGATTAAACGACGACATTTTGGTCATAAATGCTTATAATAATTATGTTTGGTAACGTACTTCTTTTTATACCTTTTGTCCTTTACAATTTTTTTATCGGATCAAATTGTTTCAGCGGATAATGCTCCTTATAATGGTCGACGTGATTGATCATCTCATCCATTTGTTCCTCGATATGTTTGGGAACATCGTGATACACATCGGTGAACATCAAAGTTGGGTTAGGTTTCAAACGTTTTTCAGCCCTTATAAACGTTTGCATAATCTAAAACGCACAAATTTTTAATTTTGAAAGAAAATTTCTATTCAAATAAACATACTAATTTCTTGGAATCGTCTTTCCACTGTTTCTCTTTGTCCTCGTTCCACCAACCTTGATTCACCATGTACAGTCTCAATCTGGAGATGGGATGGTCCACTTTATCCCAATATCTCACTTCGTCCACCGATCGATATGCCGTACTATCATCTGATGTGCTGTGATGACCGATTCTAAACCAAAGCGACTCGAGCGTTTACTTTACTTTTCCTTACTCACATTTAATTTACGTGTAAACACCTGTAAGTCATAGCTTCGATGAGAACCGGTCGATTTTCTTCAACGGCCATTTGACGGGCGGCTTTGGTCACATTGTAAACGGCCAAACAATCGTTGCCGTCCACTCGAGCGCTGGCGATACCGTAAGAAGGTCCTCTGGCAGCTATACCATCCCCTCGATATTGTTCGTGGGTCGGTGTGGATATAGCATAGCCATTGTTTCGGCTAAATATTAAAAAAAAATCAAAATTGGTCTAAAAATCGTTCTAGTGAACACGGAAATAATCGTTCGCCCAACCACAATAATTCCGAAACCAATTTGAATTCACAAGTTTCAAATAAGTTAATTTTTATCAACGCAAAATTCAATTTCAAATTTTACGGTTTTGAAATTTCTCGTAATCGCCATAAAAACTAGCAAGAAAAAAGTTACCCACCAAAAAAATATGATTGGACATTCTAAAGTAGCCGAAAAGTTGAAGGCGGCATGCGCGTCTCCTTCACTAGCTGCTCCTTCTCCGAAATAACAAATGACACACAACTGGTTCTGTTCTCTTTTCAAAGCGTAAGCGGCTCCCACGGCTAAAACAACAAAATAAAATAACATGAACTAAATGTGCAAAAAAAATAAAAACGAATCGTAGTACTTTACCTTGTGACATTTGTGTGGCCAGCGGTGATGAAATGGTAACGAAATTTAAATCTTTAGACCCGTAATGTACGGGCATCTGCCGTCCGTAAGCTACATCTTCATTGTTTCCGTAACATTGGTTCATAAAAGAGTCAATCGAAAAACCTCTCCACATTAAAACCCCTTGAAAACAAATGAATAAAATAATTTATTCGAACTTTTAAAACGTATAAAAAAACATTTACCAGCTTCTCTGTATTGACCGAAAACTAAATCTTTGTCGTCTAAAGCTGCCGCGCTGCCCATGTGGGTCCCTTCCTCTCCGTAATTCGTCATGTAAAACGATATTCTGCCTTGTCGCTGAGACTCGTACAAGATGCGATCCATTGTATTGAGCATGGTCATTTTTTGGTACATTTTAACCACCAAATCTTCACTCAACTATCGAGAAAAGCTTTGAAAATAGCGTCATTTTGGGTTTTTTAAGTTTGCAAACCTCCGGATTTTGCGATGAATCGATAATTTTTCCGTCCCTATCCATTACTCGGTATACCGGAATTCCATCGTAAAGGTCGGGCTTCACAAACTCTAACTTCTCGGTCCATCTCGCTTTAGATCCGGGGAAGTTTGGACGATCACTAGATTCCTCCGGTTCGATATTTGTTGCGGTACTTTCTCTCTACAATAAATATACCCAGGTCATTATATAAAATTGAGACCCATAGTGTCATAATATGACACTATGGGCATATTATGCCCATCACTATTTTTTTCAGATATTCTCTATCTTAAATTTCATTTTATATACCTATTACAACTCATGCATCATAATTATAGCGGCGGACAAATAACAGAAGAAACCATAAAAGCTTTAAAATCAAAAGGTCGTGAAATTTTATACAACTTCAAAGATTTTTTTGAATTAAAATTAATTTACTTCAAAAGTTATAAAATAAATTGATGAGCGGAACAAATATAATCCGAGGACAAAATATACACATAATCATCTTTAATGTAACCAGATAATTATGTAATTCGGCATCTTTTCTTACTTCAAAGAACAGCTGATCTCATTTGACCTTGCAATCATCTTACGCACACATTTTTGAATATAATTCAGAATATACACAAAAGAATCACTTGAAAATACTCACTCTTAAAAAACTAATAAATGCTGGATTGTTCTTTAATTTTCCTTCTTTTAGACAACGTAGAGATGATAAAGATTTTAAAGAATTGCGAGGAAAAACGCGACCAACAAATCTTAAAGGCAACGCCATTTTACAAATGAACTTCACTGTTGCCAGCTGACAACATCAAAGTTCCCAAAAAATCCTGAAGATTCCAAATAAAATTATACTACTTTTATAAAATATACAGTAATTATAATAAAACATTATAATATTAAAAACATTTTTTTCAAAATTATCAAATTATATTTATTAAATTTTAAATTCACATAATATTATTTTAAAAAATAATATTTCAAGAAATATATTTGACTGACAACTTTGCTGCGAAATCAAAATGGCGTCAAATTTAAATGACAGCACGCAAGAAGATTGTGATTCGTATTTCGATGAAATTCTTCGAACAGATGCTACTGAATTGTTAAAAATGATTGATAAATACGTCAAAGTTATAACTATTGATAATAAGGAGCATTTCGGTTTTGTTCACACGATAGATCCGGTAACAAAAAGGTATTTATACTCTGTTATACTAAGCCCTATTAATAATTAACTCAATTTGATTTTCATAGTTACGTGCTCGTCAAATCAAGTGGGGAAGGAAAAGTTAAAATTATTCCCGGTTGCAGCGTTACCAGCGTCTGTGCAATTGAGCCGGGCGAGGACCAAGTGCTGCCGGACACCTCCAAAATGCTCAACATACACCAAAGTAAAGCCGTGCTAGCGGAAGATGATGTTGACGTAACGAAAAGAAAGGAACAAATTATTGCTTGGTTTAATAAGCATCTTATTACATTGGAGATCAGCCCACACGACTCCACCATTCTAATCCTGAAAGACGCGCTATCTATTCGACCACCTTATCAAGGCGACGACTGCCTCAGCAACAACGAAATCATTTTAGCCAAAATGAGAGACCTGCTTAAAGCGATGCCATCGGATTTTAATGTTAATCAACCTGAAAACTAACAAGTTTTTACTTCTCTCGCCTAATACAATTAATTATTTTGAACGTTATTATTAATTATTAAACCTTTTTAAATGATTTCAATTATTTCTCTTAAATTCTGAATCCGCGTTACATTTTCACGCTTTTCGTTTTTATTAGGGTCGAAGAGTACCGCGTTCCATCCTGCATTTTTAGCGGCTTGATAATCCAATTCGAAATTATCACCAACGTGAACTGCTTCTTTCGGTAAACATTTCGTGGTTTGTAAAGCTAATTCGAAAATGTTTGCTCGTGGTTTGTAATGTCCGCAATCGTAAGAAGCGAGAACGAAATCGAAAAATGGACTCAGTTCTGTTTGCTGTAAAATCTGATGTAAGCGTGTGTCGAAATTAGAAATAACACCCAACGAAACGTTGGAATGTTCATGTCTTAACTTTTTGAGAGTGTCTTTGGCTCCTTCTCGAACTTCCCAACACGAGCTGCTTCCGTACATTTCGATCAAATGACTCGAAATCTTTTCTAACGTGTCCGAACTCAGTTGCGGTTGAGAATCGAGAAATGTCCGACGTACCATTTCACTCCACCACTGTTGGTAGCTTAAATCGGTCCCAGAACCGAAGTTTGGATGTCGAATAGACAAGATTTTCCATTGGTTTTTGAAGGAGGCGCTCAACTTTTCTGGATCCGCATCCACACCGTACAGCTTCCCGATTCGAGCATACTGAATGCCAGGACTTACTCGAAGCTTGAGCAAAGTATTAGTCACGTCAAACGTAAGCAATTTGTAACGGGCCATTTTGTAAAAAGTGGGGTAACGTTTACAACATTCATAAAAGTAAATTTTCTTATAAATGTTGGAAGTTTTCGAGAAAAACTACAGCTGATTATAACTCGATTTTTATCAGCTGATTAAAAGTTCACGCGCTTCTCAATAGAGGGCGCCCCCAAAAAATATTAGTCTATTTACAAAATTTAATTGTGATCTGAATTATAATTATTCTTTTTTCAATACAAATAACTGTAGATGAATATAGACTGAATCTCTCAAATATCTGATTATTTCGATGCAGAATAATACATTTTCAAAAAAAAAATAAATATTTCAGCTTTAAAGTCAGTCCTCTTATTTGATTTACAGAGAACGACCAAAAAACAAACACATATCGGTAATTATGAGTCTCTGGCAATGTAATTAAGAGATTCGGTAATAATCAATTGGATTAGATTCATAAAAGAAAAAGAAAAAAAACGAAATAAATATTTTACAAATATTAAAAATAACAATTGGAATACCCAAATCAAAACCAGTTAACGGGAATTCCATTTTATACTCCGCAGAATTCTTCTCCGGATTTAATTATTTTTTTCTTACTCAATTAATAATAATTGTTACCGCCTTGTTGATCGTATTGCTGACCACCTCCCTGATTGTAGTCCAAGTGTCTTCCTCGGCCACCTCTGCCTCTCCCTCCTCCGCCACCGCCTCGCTCTTGATATCCTCCACCACCGCCTCGCTCTTGGTATCCTCCGCCTTGGTTTCCACCAGAATTCCAACCGCCTTGTACCCGTCCGCCTCCTCTTCCTCCGCCGCGGAACTCCCCTCCGCCTCTTCCTCCACCACCTCGGAACTCACCCCCTCCTCGTCCTCCTCCTTGACCACCACCTCTTCCACCTGATGGTCCATCCGCTCTCTTCTGCCAGCTGGGCATCTCTGGAGGTGGCGGTTGCTGCTCGTCTGGTCTTCCACCTCGGTCAGGTACCTTAAAAATTCAGCCGAGAAATTTTTAAAAAACCCTCCTTACCATCGATTTAAATCGCAAAAACTTACTCTTCCAATCATAACTTTATTTATAGAACTTTGAGTATTTTTCCTTACACTTGAACTGCTCATTTTCTCTTGAATTGATAAATCTATAAAGAAATGAACAAAAAGTTAGTGTGTAATTTTTCAGTTTCCAAATCAAGTGAGTGACCTTCTCGTGCGGCTAATAAGTTGGAAAGAGACACTTCTGGTTCTTCTTTTAACTGTCGCCGTTTGGGTCCAAAAGCGGCTGCGATTGCATCTTTATTCATCTAAAGAATAACTAAACCGTTAATTTAAAATGAAAAAAAAAAATTATTTTTCAAATAATTATAATTTACTTTGGCTTTTCCCGACCATTGAAAAGATTGCACGGTCACGTCCAACCTTTTGAGCAGCATTTGCCGCCTTAAAGTGTAATCGTCTGACATTTCTTTATGAAGTTTTCCTAAAGCTTGCCATTGCTGAGGCGAAAGCAAGCCAAAAAACAACGACTTTTTTAAAGGGAATTTAACTAAACGTTCTTTGACCTGGAAATTCAAAATTTAAATTTATTTGTAAATTAAATTTTAATATTTAATTTACTTTATTTTCTATTTTTGAAAATAACTGAGTGGCTGTAATGTTGTCCGGAGGTTTCGACACGCCGAGGGATAACAGCACTTGTTTTAGATCGTGAGCTGTGGGACTTTCACTCTTAATAATAATTAATATCATTGTGAATATTAAATGATAAATCTTAATATTTAATTTATTAATAGTTTACCACTCCCACTTCCATGGCTTTAACCGAAGAAGATTCCTCTAATGAGTTGATGCGAGACGCTTGCACTTCTGTTCCCAAAAAAACTATTGCGACGACAAGAAAACCGTTATTAAATCTCGAAAATTAATAATTTAGTTATATTAAGTTACTACTTACCAAGTAACAAAAGTCGACTTTCAACAGTTTGCAACCGTTGATTTACATTTCCTGAGGTCAAAATTTGATGTGGACAATCTTAAAATAATTTATTTGTAAAAATAAACAATAAAAATCTAATTATTCCACAAAATATAATAAACTAACTTAGTTCCTTCAAAAAACTGCTAACTTCTAAAAGAAATGAACTAGAATCTTCAATTTCTGTAAATGTAAACAACAAATTATAACAACTTTATTAAAATTTGATTTTTATGTGATCTTCTTTTACTGGTGATGGCGTTGACGTTATCTTCTAAGTTGCATAAATGTCGTAAATCCTTGCTTAACCATTCTACTAATTGAGTGTATTCGATAGATTTCGCTCCTCCGTTCACTGCTGACATTAGTTTTTCTTTGTCCAGCAATTCACCTTTGTAACTAAAAAAGATAAATTGAAAAAAAGTCTATTGGAAAAACTGTTTTGAGAAAATGGCCAGTGCACATGGCAACAGTTAGGCTATATAAAATTAATAATAAAACGCAAGCAAATTTACCCCAAAGCATCCAAAATGTCTAATACATCGTCGTCCATGGCTAAATAAAATTTGTAAAAATTTAACTCACTTAATTAATTAATTAGCAAAAAAAATTAATTATTTGACACTTGGACCACTTGCTTGGACAACGTGATGCAACATAGTACTACCGGCAAACTGCGGATAACCTGATCAGTGATCCCTTTGATCCGGATTGCGATGCGTCGTTCAGTAACAACATGAAAAAAGTGACCGATATAGTAAATTGAATGAACTGGATCAAAAAAAGCTAGAAATTGTAACCGAGATGAACTGAACGACTTGTTTAACCTCTTTATTGCCACGCCAGCGCCATCTATTGATTTCACTTAAAGTTATTTCTCATAAATATCCGGTTTTTCATTTGTCTCCAATTTAGCAACTCATTTTCGGTACAAATAATTTAAAATTTTTAAAAGAAAATGGCAAATATGAAAAGTATCGTATCTGATTACCAAGTTTTATACAAGGAATGGCATCAAAAGAACTGCAACTTAGATAAATGTGGAAAGTTATTAGCCAAATTAAAGGTAAAAATTGAGGCGTTCATTATGATGTATTGTGGGGTTCGTTCCCTCATTTCGTTACATTTTAATTACTATTTATTTTTTCTTGATTTTATTGAAAGGTTGCTTTGACCGAATTTGCATTTCTACCTACATCCAGCACTTCTGTGAATCAGCAAGAGTTGCAGCTCGCACGTAAATCTATTAGTTTTTATCACGTTATTCATTTGTATAAACTGTATAATTATTTCAGGCGATATCTTGGAAATCGGAGCTCACTACAGCATCAAAATTAAAGATATTCCGGCATTTGAACGATACATGGCTCAACTCAAATACTATTACATGGATTACAAGTCGGTTATTCGAACAAAAATTTTACTCATAAGTTAACTAACATTTGTTTTGTTTTAGAAATGCCACAGAATCACCGGACAAGTTTCAACTACTGGGATTGAATTTGCTATGTTTGTTAGCTAAAAATAAAGTGGCAGATTTTCATACCGTTAGTACAAAATATAATTATAACGTCATTTGATTGTTCATCTTTTTACATTTGTTGTTTAGGAATTGGAATTATTACCTCCTAATGAAATCAACAACGTTTATATTAGACACCCGGTTTCTCTCGAGCAATATCTCATGGAAGGGAGTTACAATAAAGTAAACTTTCTGTGGCATCATTTTTGCCACCGAATATTTAATCATTATTTTGTTTAGATATTCTTAGCGAAGGATAACGTACCTTCCAAGAGCTATGTGTTTTTCGTAAACATTCTCCTCGACACAATACGTCACGAGATCGCCAGTTGCATCGAGAAATCTTACGGGAAAATCGCAGCCGCTGATGCTGAACGAATGCTGTTTTTCACCGACCGCGCAGCCTTAAAACAGTTTGCCGAAAAGGTTCTTTTAAATTAGCTTCAGAAATAACATCTCAAAACTAAATAATGGAATTTTTTTTAAATTATTATTGAAGAAATCTTGGCTGTTGAATGCGGATGGAACGTACTACTTTAACGTGGAGAATAAGACGGACGAAGGTATTCCCTCCATACAATTAGCATCTCAAGCCGTTGAGTACGCCATGGAATTAGAAATGATCGTTTAAAATTAAATTTTAAGTAAATCAAAAAATTTAATTTACCATCTGTATTTATAAAGTTTGTTTCACAAAGAATTCGAAAATGTTTTCAATAAGGTTCATTTGTTTTTTTTTTGTTTATTGTTAATGATCAATAAATTGAGTTTGGTGAAAAGAGAGAGAAAAAACGTTTCTGCGTTTAACCTAAACTTAAACTGGTTTGTAATCAAGTTTCGACTCCAAGCGTTTGTTGTCGGAGACTTTACGAACGGCTTTCATGAAGTCTTCTTCCACAACAAATTCACGGTCAGCTCGGATTGCGAACATTCCTTTCATTTTAAAAAATAAAAGCACATTAACACGTGGGGGGAAAAAAGAAATAATTTAAAAAGAAAATAAATCATTATTGTACCTGCTTCTGTGCAGACATTACGTAAATCGGCGCCGTTGAAACCGTCAGACAATTTCACAATTGCTTCATAATCTAAAAATTTAAATCTCTTTGTAATTTCTAGTACTGTAACTTAGCATCAAATAATCCCTTACCAATTTCTCCGTGTTTGGTAATAGGTGACGCGTGAATTTTTAAGATATCAAGTCGAGCCTGTTCGTTCGGCAAAGGAATTTCTAATTAATGTAAAATATTAATCTACAAAATTAATGTAAACTCTCTTTTTATTTTACCGATTTTACGATCTAAACGTCCGGGTCTTAGAAGAGCTGGATCCAGAGTATCAGGTCGATTGGTAGCCATAATAATTTTCACTTGTCCTAGAGAATCAAAACCGTCCATTTGACTCAACAATTCCATTAGCGTACGTTGAATTTCACGATCAGCTGAAGTTCCCTCGGAAAAACGACGTCCACCTAAAAAAAAAATTGCAACAGAAATTATTTCATAGTGTTGATAAATAAATTTATTGATGAGATAATTACCAATTGCGTCAATTTCATCCATAAAAATAATGCAAGGTTGATGATCTCTCGCATAATTAAACATCTCACGAATGAGACGAGCACTTTCACCGATATATTTATCAACGATAGCGCTTGAGACCACCTGTAAACCCAACCTTTTATTTAATAAGTTTTGTTTTTTTGAAAGAGTATTATTAATTTCACTTTTAAAAAGTTGCAATCAAGTTGATTAGCTACGGCTCGGGCTAATAAAGTTTTCCCGGTTCCTGGAGGACCGTAAAGCAAACATCCTTTGGGAGGAGTGATTCCGACTCGAAGAAATAATTCCGGGTTCATGAGAGGAAGCTCAATTACCTGGCCAACAAAAATAACGATTAAAATTTGTATTTAAAAAAAACTAATAACTGTATTTATAAATGAATAATAAACACGCCTCTCTGAGTTCCCTAATTTGCTCTCCTAAACCACCGATCATAGCGTAAGTCACATCGCCTGGGTCTTCGTGAGACATGTTATAAACCAGAGGATCGACTTCTCGGGGCAAGTAACTATAATAACAAAAAAAATTTATTTCATATCGCGCAACAAAAAAAATGTTAGCTTTCAAATTACCGCATAATAGTTAAAGTAGTAATATCGAGAGCTACTCGAGTTCCAGATTTGAGTTTGGTTTTATCCAGCTGACGTCGACAACCCACCACATATCTAGGACCATTGGTGGCTTTCACAATAACTACGGATAATTTTTTTAAAAAACGTTTATTATTTACCATTATAATATAATCTCAATAACTATTATATTACATTTATCTTCTGTCAGTTGCTTCAGCACTTCACCTACAATCTATTTTCCAAAAGTTGGAGAAGAAAACCATTTCTTGGTTACTTTTAAATTTACATAATTATTAGAAATAACGTTTACCTGTCCAACGCTTTGTAATGCTTTCAAATCATTTTCAGATTTATCATATTGTTTAGTTAATTCCTTCAATTGCTCTCGCACTAATAAATATTACATATATTTTAAAAAAGGAGAAGGCATGACTAGTGAATTTTGAAGATAGAGCAATGCCAATAGTTTTGATACTCACTCTCCTTTAAACGACTTTCCACCTCTTTATGTTCCAAAAGCTTTTTTCGGTAATCATGAAGACCTTTTTCACGAGCAGCGTCAATTTCCATCGGTTCTTTTACCGTCATTTTTAATTAATAATATTATTGCGAGACCTTTTCCAGAACAAATAAACTGTAAACAAAATAAATTGTACACAAAACACATAAGCAAAATTGCAAATTCTTCCGGAATATTATGCCGCGTCGCAAAATACGGAATACGGTAAAAACAAAGTAGTTTTTACATTTTTAAAAAAAAATATTTTTTATTATATTTAATAAATATAAATTTTATTTTTGTATTTATGAACTGCAATAAATTAATTTAAATAATAAATTAATGCAATTCTTAAAACAGTTTACACAATTATTGCTTAAATTAAACACTATTTTCAATTTTAATCAAAGGAGTGGTATTTACAAGTTTTCGTAATAAAACGCAAATTCGTAAAGGCGTCGTCACGCGTCGTACGCTCTATCGCAACTATCGCCCCCTGGTGATCGAAACGATAGTTAGTATGAAGAATCAAAACGCACCTTTTTAAAAGAAAAAAAAAATTGACTAAAATAAAGAGAAATTTAAAGTTTAAATTGCTGGATTAAAAGTTCCATTTACTTGATCTTGAAGATGAGTTTGTTCCAAGTTCCATAATTATGTAGGCCTAACACCTTTCAAAGTTTCAACAGTTAGGTAACTTAGGTAACAAATTTGGAGGTAAAACTGAGTTTACAATTGTTGTAATAAGGGCTAGTATTTTACAAATTTGGCCAGGGTAAGCTTGATTATTAATGAATCGGTCAATTGCCGTAAATACGCTAACTGCTTGGTCATTGGCGATATTATGGCCAGCATCGCGAATCATGATTTCTACCAAATTATTAGCCTTAGTTACGTAACCGGTGACGTGATTTTGTCCAGGTTCAGTCCAAACGGTGCGTGGAGTTTGGTTATAATTGGTTCCTCGCAATTGATTTACAAATCGCCTTTGAGCTACTGGGTTAACTAGTAAATCTCTTTGGCCGGACATTAACAGCACTTTTTTATTGTTATCTAACAACGCTTGGACAGCTGGGACGTTGGAGCTGGGCATATCGGCGCC
>JAQGAY010000098.1:0-52342 GCA_034698085.1 Polydesmus angustus
GGTGGAAATGAGCTAAACTTTAATATGAGAAATAAATACCAAATGTTTTTGAGACTAAACATATTTTAATTTATACTATAATAGCAACAAATTTTTACTATTAATACAGTAATCTGTAGGCTACCATTCTACCAGTTAAAAATTGACGCCGCATTATAAAATAGTTTTATTCTCAATATCATTTGACATTTATTTCTCATGTTAAAAAATGGCTCGGGTATTGCTAGTGTGCTGTGTAGTTTAATACCGTATTCATACTTTTTTATGTTGTTTATTTTTTCTATATTATACCGTATCTTTAAAAGGTATTATTGGGTATTTAATGTCTATAGAAAATAATGTGAAAGTTACGTGTATATCTTACCTTAACAAAAGAAATCATAATTTGTACGATACGTCCTTTATGTTGGAGCTAAAATTTGAGATATTGGCGCGTTTTAACTTTTGAATAGGGCGAGTTTTAAATTTCACTTTAGAAATTGGTGGATGGGAACCGTGGTGAAGAGAGTTGAAAAGAGGAAGAGAGAGAGAGAGAGAGTAGGAACTGAATGGGAGAGGCATAATATGATATTTTTGATGGAGAATGGACGAACTGGACATTTTATATGTGGGCCGCCGAGGAGTATACTTAACGTAAGCTATCATTATCCCATGTTACATTAGCCATCAATTGATAGTACACGGAGTGATGGAGAGCGAGAGAGAAAGAATGAAAGAAAGAGTGAAATGGATAGAGGGATGGATGGAAATATGCGCATCGGATTCAATTTTTTCCAAATCGATCTTGATCAAAGCCATAACCTTCTTCATAACAAATTTTTATTCGGTTAAAAAATTCTATTTCGTCTGCTTTTTTTTTCTTTCTATCCCAATTTTTTTTTCTTTCTGATTTCGGATAAGAGAAGTATTTTCTTCTTCGTCTTCTTTCGCTATTTTTTTTTTATGAAAGAGAAAAAAGGAGGTGGAGAGGGATGTGTAGAACTGAATGGGTGGATGGGTGAAGCAAAATCTGACAAGGAAAAGATTTTTCATGTCGGCTATGTGCTTTCTGCTGGTTCAAATACAATCGAATATTTCCATCCTAGTTCCAAAAAAAAAAAAAAAAAATAGGAAAAAAGGAGGTGTTTTTTTCTTCTTTTTCGGTGAGCATTGTGAGCGAGAGAGGTGTGTGGGTGGAGAAGGTACGGAAGCTGAGATTGGAGAAAAAGAAGGAGAGTAAAAGAAAAAAAAAAGATTAAATTTCAAACAGGAGAAGTCGATTTTTCTTATTTGGAAAAAGAAGTGGAACACTTTATATTATATTTTTACGAAGGGAAAATTGAAATGTGTTGGCACAAACTGTATATACTATTATACATACAGTGTATATGTGTAAGCTTATATATATTTTTTTTATATTATTTTATCTTTTTGCCTATTTGCATATCAACCGAATTTACATCAAACATTTATATCACCTTCTCGCACTTTTTCACGTATACCTAAGATTTTTTTTTATTTTTTGTCGATTGGAAATCGCATATTTTAAACCACAATTTGAATTTGAATCTAATGTTCGTTTCTGACTTTTCTTCGCTTCTTATTTCTTTTTTTTTTCCTCGCTTAGATTATCGGTGTGTTTTTGAATCGTAAAAAGTTTAGAAATTTATCTCATTTTTATTCTTTGACATTTCGATGACAGATAAAGTGGCATCACTTAAATTTGAAACTTATGAAATTCGTTATAATAAATAATTTTATCTGCTATAAAATGTCAGATTGTAATTGATAGCGATTTTTCTTTTTATCGTTAACGTCACTTAATCTTGATTCGTTCGATATTGGCTTCATTGTTAAAAAAAAAATAATAAAAACTTGTATAAAAACGTTTAAATGCGCAGTACAACTAGTATTACACTTAATTAATTTGTTAACAATTTATTGATACAGTAGGTCTACTTGTATTTTTTCTATAACTTGTATTTTTTCTATAACATGTATTTTAAAACAATAATACTGCAGTTTATTGAACATTATGTTTGGCTTGCTGATACCGGCATATCAAACAAAAGATATACCGGTGCATTTGCTGTATTACCGTATATATACAGTATTTATAACGTAGAACAAAAATATAATTTAATGACCAATTAATTACGGTAACTTTAATGCATGTACATTTAAAGCAAACGTTTTATTGTGTTACGGTCTAACGTACAAGAGTCACTTTAACCGCGAAGTCTCTAATATAGTAATACAGTACTGTATGTATAAAAACATGGTTTTCCCTAACCACTGTTTTTCCAAAGTTGCTATTAATGAAACTTGCAATGAATTTCTTATCTTTGAGGTTCAGTCGATTTTAGCGTATTTTTATAGATGAAAACTTTAAATTGTTTCTTATTAAAAGTTATTACGGTACATTCATACCTTAATATACGGCCTAGATCAGTTCCTGAAAAGTTGGCCGTATTAAAAGCAAAAATTTAAAAGTCGTATATCGAAACACTGCAAAAAGGCAAAATGTGCTTTTACTATAAGTTTTTGCAGTTTTTCTCAATTTTTTGGCCCTATATCGAGGATTTTAGGCCGTAAATCAAAACAGTATCGTAAATAATAAAAGCCGTATATCAAGGTTCGGGTGTATAATCATGCGGTTACATCTCGCAACAGTGGCCTAACTGGGACCGGAGCTCCGCCATTAAGTGAATCGCTATAGGCTGCAATGCATTTTGGCGATAGCAGAAGTGCGTTTTTTCCGTACAACACTGAGTACAAATGGAATTTAGACAGCGGATAGAGATTTAAGAGCGCCATTATAGCGAAACGCTATTATTGCGGGCGCCATTATTACGGGGTGTGACTGTATTTAATTAATGTACGCAAATGTTTTAAATATTTTACAATGCAGTACATGTTCTTGTTTTTAAAATACTATGCGTATTATAAAAACGCATCTTTCTTAATTTTAAGAAGATTAGTTTATTTAGTTTTTTTTAATAATTATTATGTTGCTTCTGTGCCATCTAATAAGTATTATTAAATCTTTTGATTTTAAAAGAAGTTTTTCAAATATCAAATTTTGAAAAGTTTATGGGGAAAAAAATGCTGCAGATTACGGAGCAGTTGCTTCTTAGTAAAATAAAATAAAAGTTTTTACAAAAGTTAATGCACGAACTTAATTGATTCGATTAATTGTTTTCTTCATAAAACTTAAACAGAAGTGAAGTGTGTTTATTAATATATTTTTTTATATACATGTTTTGTATTTAAATTATTATTTTTTTTTACATGTTAAAGCTCGATTTTTTTTCTTCTTTACACTCATTTTTTTTGCTCCCCTTTTTATTTTGCGCGTACGCAGTACGTCTTTTACATTAGTGTTTTCTGATCTTTTCTCGAGATTTAATTTGAAACATAATGAGCTTTTCTTTTGATATAAGTTGGGGAAGCGCGAAAAATAAATACCGGTATAGCTGGAACCCGGGGAAGTGAGTGAGTGGGTGGAAGTTGAAAGTGGGAAGAAACGAGGTTAGAGAAAGACGACTAATTAATATCGAGGCAAATCTTAAACGAAAACAACGTGTGGCACGTTTTAATTAAGACGCGGGGAAATAATATTCTCAAGTCGGAAAGAGGGGAGAGAAAAAAGTCCCGGGTTTTCCGTCTATTCTTTCAGCGTGTGTTTGCCGCTTTTAATCGCGTCAACACGAACGAGTAAGTTGACTGGAAAAAAAATCTTGATATCACAACAAATTTACACATCAACTTCATTCATTCGGAGGTCTTATTTTTTTTAGCAGCTTTTAAGCAACGCTCGATTTTATTTATTTTAAAGTGCGAACACGGATAAGACGAATTTCCGCTTAAAGTTGATTTTTATTTTGGTTGGATTCCTAAGTAGATTAGTAGCGGTATGTTGTAATGCTTAAAACAAATGTTTAAAGATGAACTGGATAAGACGAATATTATTTTCCGCTGATACGGTACGATTATTTTTGTTTTTTTGTATTTAAATGGTTTTGTAGTTGGCTTTCCATGTTAATATTAACGGCTAAAATAAATTGGAGGTTTGTGAATTTACAATCGGAATTATTTCATTATCTGATTATATAATTCGAAATTAAATGGCTAAAATTATATGATATGATTTTTTTAAAAATAAATTCAAAGGCTGCGTTGAAAAAAAAAATGTTATTTTTTTGATTAGGATTCTCTCATTAATGCAGACAGTTTGCCATTTTTGTACAGAATAGATCCTGTAGTTTTAATTTAAATTTTCTCTTCAAAAGTTGTATTACTTAAGATGGAAAAAATACTGAAACATTTTCTTCGAAATTAAGTTATAATTTATATTATTAAAGAGTAGGTTTGTAGTACTAGTGCAGTATTTTAGCCAGTTTTAAGAACAAAACTAAATAGCGTTCAAATGTTGGCGAATGTTCTATTAACTTTTTTTATTTTAATTTTGTAAGAATTTTTTTTATTTTTCAAGTTTTTGAAAGTGAATTTACGAAAGAAGCGCACTTTCAAATATGCGCTGGATAATGAAATAATGCGATTATTGAGTAATGGGATGCGTTAAAAAAACATTGAAGTTTTTACTTTTTTAAATTGTTAAAGTATGTGTCGATGGAATTAAAATTTAATATTAAAAAGTCGTGTACATGTATTTCGTTTTTGTGTTGCGCGGTTGCATTTTAGTATGAGTAGAGAAGGGATTCCCAAGAGTGGTACGCGTGAGTGAGTTTATGGACACACAAGTCCAAAATAAAAAGACTCTGAAGCTAGATGGAAGATCTCTGTCGTAACGCATTACAGAATATTGGCGAATCAACCTATAAAATAATAAAAATTTTGGTAAATAAATAAAATAATTAAAGGACATCATTATTATTTGATTCTGAGAAAATAAAATGTAAACCATGTTGAAGTAGACGGTGCAATTAAGTGAAATGTAAGTGCAGTACCGAGTACTTGTTTAAGAAAGATAGTTTGGAATTTTCACACTTTTTACGTTTAGAAAAGATGTCTAAATTACATCATAGATATGAAGAAATGCTTTCATTGCCTTAAAAAAAGGTGCAATGCATTCTCTTTAATGTTTCTCAGAAGTAATTAATTATTTAAAGTGTATTTATTTTCAACATTACAATATCCGTTTTATTTGAAGAGTGTAACAAAGTGTCTATAATAGACACGAGTACCGTACATGCTCTTTTTAATTCTCGTGAAACCGTGGGGACTTAACCGAGCGCTTTGCCGAAAGGTTATTGTTTACCACAGGTTTATTTTAGTTAGACTACAGCGAAAGTTAATTAGTTATTATGAATGTAGTCCCGGTGAGTCGAATTGACCTCATAGGCACTTACTACGTGGAAATAACGAGCAGGTTGTTTATATCTAAAATATTATTCTATAAATTATTGGTTAATGGCAAGATTTGAGAGTAGCAGCGAGTGACGTCACACTGTCCGGTATTAAAGGAGATGATGTTGCGACGTTAACAACAAAAGTAGCATACCCGGTGGGTGTGAGATGGATAGAATGAAATAGAGGGAGGGAGAGAGAAAGAAGAAAAAAAGAGAGGAAGGAAAATCCGTCAAACATTATACGGTGACGCGAAATAAAGAAAAGATGGTAGTGTGGTGGTATATGCGGTCAACTGGATATTTTTCCCGCTCAAAAGAGAAAATAAGAAAATAGAAATGGAAAAGAGTGCGAGGGTGATGGTTGTGGGTTTGGTGGGTGAAGAGATGAGAGGGACTTTTGAGGTTTTACTGATGGTCTGGGGAATAAAAGAGAGATTTGTATGTGAGGATGAAAATGTCAGGTGCCACGTGGGACAGTGAAAAACGAGCTGAAAATCATTCTCCCCCCTACTATTCTCTTCTCCGTTATCCCCACCCTCGCTTCGTAATATCCTGCTAGCTACTGCAGCGCCTTCTTTTATTCGACACCTTTATTCTCTTAGCATCCAACTGGAATTTCACGAGCTGCTTTGCAAGATAAAAAAAAAAATAGTTGGTGAGGCTTAAAACTAAAAATCACTAACTATTTTTGATAACGTGAAGTGAAGTTTTTTGTGAAGATTATAATAACAACGTGATTCAAAAGTTTAAAAGACTCTAGGTAAAGTTTAATTTAGCGTTTAGAATTTCATAGATTTTAATCCAAGTGAGCATAAATGGTTGTTTAGGATTCTTTTAAGTTTAATCATTTACCAACGTGCAGGCATTAACCTCGCTTTACGTAAATTGATACGTTACCATAGAAAGCAGTCCTTGTAAATATCGAAAATATGTTATTGTATTTCCTTTTTCCAATTATGAATATGGGCAAAAATTTACAAAATATAGTGTAGTAAAAAACTTTAAAACTTAAGAAAAAAAACTATTAAAAACGCAACTTTAGAAATACAAGATGCAAAGCGCAATCTTGGCTAATGATTGTTATTGATAGACACTTACAGTAAAACTTTAATATTCGCTATTCATCCGTTTCAGAAAAAATGGCGAATATCGAAAACATCGAGCGCATTTTTCCTATAGAATAATTCCCAGCCCTAAATGAGAACCGTTGTCTTTAAGAAATAACAAATTAACACAGAAATCATTGCAAATACATTTTAATTGCTTATTAATAGCATAGTATTCATTTAATATTGCTATACTATTGCCATATGCATGATGTTCTGATGTATTTTCAGCATTTTCAGACGAGTCATTAGCACTCGTTTTTTTTTAAAAGAATTTATCCAATATTGTTGTTTTTTTTTTTTGCTATAATTTTTAAAATTTACACTAATAATAACGATCAGCTGACTGCAAGAGGCGTCGTAAGTGTGACGAATATCGAACAAGATAAAACCTGGCGGATATTGGAGTTCTACTGTATTTTTAAAAAGCCGCAGTATTAACTACGGTAACAGAAAGCGAAGTCTGCGTGCGTATTAATTTAAAATTAATTTGTGTTTGTTTTAATCAAACTGAGCTTTCTATATTGCAATTTATTTTGTAGTCAAGATTTTAATGATTGTAAAAATATTGCGGTTGTACGCGGTAGTTTCCAGCCTCCAGGAACCCTACGACCACCACTTTTTAAAAGCCGAATACAGTGTACAGTATTTCTGAATTCAGAATGAAGAATCTTCTTTCCGAGCGGTGTATTTCGGTCATTTGAGAAGTTTTTCTTCTTAGGTCTATCGAGAATCACCGAGGATTGTTTTATAGCGTTGTGTGGTCAAATCTTCTTTTCTCGCTGTAAATTTGTTTAATATTATAAAATCCACTTTCCGTTTCTCACGCAGGAAAATGGAAGCGAGAGTGGCGAGAAAAAATATTTTCATGTGGGAGGACGGGTGCAAAGTAGTTTCATTTTTTTTTTTTTTTTTTTTTTGAGGTTGTTTGTGTGTTTATGAAAGATAGAAATAATACACCCGGAACTCCTTTCCTTTATTTTTTTTTTTATATTTATTTTATTTTTTTTTGCATGTGAAGTACCTCTCGCTTTCTCGTAGTTTAGAAAAAAAAAATGTATGTTAAATTTTATATTTTTTATAGTCGTCGTATATATTTCGACGTACGTTTACGTTACGTCGAGTGCGGTAGATCCAAAAAAGCGCTTTGCACTATAAAGAGATGTTTTTATTTTTATTTTTTTTTATTTTTGGCGGGAAGAAAAAGATTCTTTTTTTTTATCATCATCATCTTTTAGTGCCAGAATCTTACATCTCCATACCCATCTACGCATATATCGTGTATATATGTATGAACGTAAGAAATACATAGGTACATAGAGTTTGCGCAAATCCTTTTTGATTTATTTGCTTATCCCAAATATTTAAAGCGTCACCTAAACAACTGTTGTGCTCAAACTGGCTGTTATTTAAGATTTTGAAAAGGTAAGGAAAAAAAAGACAGGCGACGTTAAGTAGATTTTAAAAATCGTTTTATTTCTTAGCGCTCAAATAACCTACGTCACGTTGCCGAAATTCGAGGTTTTTCGGAGAAATATTTGTGTATTTATTGTCGGGATTTTATTTTTCATACTTTTCTGCAGTTTTATATCTTATGCAAGATGGAAAAATGAGGGGGGTTATATGGTTTTGTGTGGGTGGATACAGTGCGGTATTAGAGGGTGGAGCTTGAATATAAAAAAAAAAGATACGTCAAGTTTGCGGCTTGCGAAATAAAACGGATTTTATTCGTTGAAATGTCGTTCCCCCGCTCACGGGATTCTTCTCCCAATCTGCGACATATTTCTGTGTTTACGGATTTATTTTTTTATATTGGTACTTGAATTAAGCAAAGGAAATGAGAAGTAAGATACAACTGAATTTCAACAAAAAAAAAAAGTTTACATACCGGAACCGGTAATTATTTTCAGGTAAAAATGAGAGAAGATTTTCTCAAAAAAAAATTGGATAGTCGAATAGTGTTTAGCGATCTGTATTTAAAATTTATAGATTTTGTTAGTAATACTAATACCGGTACTGTACAGTATTTGCAAAATATTTTAATTTGATTGTTTTATAAAGTTAGGTGTGTAAAGTTAGGAGGTTTGATAGAATTTTCTGGGATCAGATCAAAAATATTAGAAAATAGACTTATTTAAAGATATTTATAAACGCTCAGTATTATTTGAAAACATTACGGTACTGTTTATACTACAATTTTAATGTTACACTGAAAGCAAATAAAGTTAGAAAGGATTTGGGGGAGGAGTTACATGAAATAATATTTGCCCGGATAAATCAAATTCATTTTCCACCACTTTAACCCACTTATGAGAATTAGAAATATTAGATTAAATTGTAATTTAATATGCAGTATAGTTTCGTAGAAGCACACAATAAAAAAATGAGTAAAATATTAAAGCGTAATATTATTATCTTTGACATCTTTTTTGCTTTGTTTTAATGTACAGTTTCTAAAACTGAAAACTGATCAATTTATTAATTCAAATAGTCCGTTTCCATTTATATTAATAGAGATCACATAATAGGGATTTTGCGGATTAGCTTTTTTTTCTCATTCTTACGGTAAGTTTAAGTATAATGCTTTTGGCGTCCGAGTGTGGACTTCGGAATTTATTTATGCATTAATTTGCATTTGTGCAAAATTAAGTTTTGAAGCCCACACTCGGACGACATAAGAATGAAAGAAAAAGCTTAGCCGCAAAATCTCTGGTGTTTTCTGAACTGTGATTATATTTGCGCTACCTGGTATGTTATATGTTTGGTCACGAGATATTTTCATTTAAAATGATTATTATTATTGTTTTTAATTATTGATTTAGGTTTTGAAATGTGATTTTACGAGTATGCCACATAATTATAAACAATTTTTTTTTCTCTTTTTTTAGGTAAGAATTTTGTTGAACTGTTTAAAATGATGGAAATGAAAGCATTACTATTGTAACAAAGGTAAAAGTTTTGCGAAGTTAAAATTATTGTAAGTATGCATTTTTAATACAGTATTATGAATGTAAAATATGACAGAACTTGATACAGTAGTCCAAAAATAATAATGGAGGAAATGTCCGTCGTCGTGGACTTAGTGGGGAGGGGGTGTTTAATTACGAAAAGGGCGTTGCAATTTGGAAAAGTGCTCCAACTATCACTTCAAACGAATTTATATCAAATTTATACTTTAGATTTGCGATTTTAATTAGTCATAATTTATCCGGTTTTGATTAGAAAAGTGAACGCTGAAGTTGTTGTTTATAGGGTTTGCTGTCTCATCCTCTGTGGGTGCCTTGATTAATTGAGTATTGTTGGAAATGAGATAGACGTGTTCGGACAATGCCATTAAGAATTAGCGCATTCGAATAATACCACTTTATCTTAATTGATTGAATAAACAAACGGTTATTTTCAATAAGGTTTCTAGCCGTAGAAACACTTGCCAAAAAAAAAAAAATTAAGAGTATAAGTGCCAAAGACCTTTAATCCAGAATATTGGGTTAAAAATTGTCTTATGATTCGAAGTATTTTATTTATAACAAATAGTAAAAATGTCTAAAAAATAATATTTTTGTAAATTTGAAATGCGATAAATCTACCAAATTACTCGGAATTTAAAACACACGTTTTAACCCCTCCAATCCGAACTAATTGGGACCGGGCCTTGTTCGGATTGTTTAAAATTTCTTATTAACGGGTTTATGTCTAAAAATGGTTTTTTTTGGTGGTTTTTATTTTCCTATTGTTTTTTTTGTATTTTCAAGGTTTTTTTCGGATTGTTTGTTTAAGGGCTGTTCTGATTGGAGGGGTTCTACTGTATATAATAATTCTATGAGAGTAATAATTTTCGCTTGTGTGTGCCTATGTATTATGAGTATTATGACACTGCTCAGAAACAGTTAGATCTATACCTATGAACTTTGCGCACTATATCTACGATATATAAGGTCCAACATTAAATTTTTGTAGGTCAAAAAAATTAAATTTTTGTGACCATCTTAAAAATTTGGAACGCCAACTTACATCATGTGCTTCCATGGCTGAGTCCATGGGCTGTAGCGAACAGCGATTAACCTAAGTTAGCGTTCTAAATTTCTAACATTTTTTTAACGAAAATGCAAAAAAAAAAAAAAAAACGGGATAAAAGCGCAAGGGGAAAAATACAAGCACTTTCTGGGAAAAAAATACCGTTGGTGTTAAGCGAAAATTTTGGGACAACTCTATGTATCTTCTTTAGTAATGAAAAAATTTCATGAAATTTGTTTTTTAAAAAAGAAATGCAGGGTTTCTGATTTTACTTTTTTGTGTTAGTTCAAAATGAATGATTTGCATTCTTTTTTTCTTGATTTTAACTCTTTTATTATTGTCGTAATTGGGTGTTTATGCGCGTATTGGAACATCAACGGTATTATAATAATTTCAGCAACGGTTATTTAGATAAGAAGGAAAAGATCTTTTTGGTTAGACGAATTTAACGACTTTTCTTAAAGCGGATCTATTCGAAATGTAAACTTCAACTTTAATTAATATTCCGCACTCGTTTCCTAAAACTCGGAGGGTCTCTTCCACCCACTTGTTCAAAGTCCCCCCTCTCGCGCATCGTGTTATGATTGGTGACTCTGCTATTGAATATTATTCTTGTAATATATGGAATTCCCTTGATACGCGTTTTGTTTAACGGCGCGTTAATTAGCCAAGTCGAATTTCCACTTATCTTCGACTCACATCCACAAATTTTGTCTACGTCATAAATCTTGTATAATCCATCTTTCATCTTTTTTTTTATTATTTCTAAAATAAAAAAAATAAGCTGAAGGAGTCATCGTGCATGCACTGGATTGGGATGAGGAGGTGAGGGTGAAAAAAAAAAATTGTGATTCTTCGTTCATCTAATAATATGTTTTAAAAAAATAATCTCTCGAAAATGTAATATTTTTTTTATTGATGGATTTATTTTTTTCTTTGAGAGAGTTGTTTACAAAAGCGTAGAAGAACTCAGTGAAAGTCAAAAAAATATTTTTTTTTAATTTTATTTTTTATTAGATTTTTTTTATTTTGTTTACGAATGCACGAAGTACAGTTTTAATAATTTTAATGCATTCGCTAATTATGCTAAAGGGCGCGGTTTTATTTAACACTTAAATTAATAATTTTAAAAATTATTTTGTCGAAATAAAAAACAGTATTTTTTTAAAGGAGGCGCATTAACATGATGAATTCGGAGGGCCATTTTTGATGCGGTGTCGGATTGGGATTTGGTCTTTATTGGGAGATGATCTTGCGCAAGGGCACTGAAAGATGATTTTTTTTTCTTGCAAAAATATTTATAATAAATACTAAGTGGAATATTTTTGGGTTTTCTCTGGTTTTCTCTACTTCTGTTGTTCTTCATTTGATGTAGTATGTGGAGAAATGTCAGGAAAGGCCGGGTGGATAATGGGAGTTGGAAATACAAATTCCATTGTCTTATTTTTGTGAGGATGGTGTTTTTTTTTCTTTTTTTTTTTGTCCTTATTCCTTTTGTTTGTTGCGTGTTTACTTTTATTGATGGAGAAAAGTCACAATGAAATTGAGTGAAAAAATGCGTGTTTTTTTCCTTTTTCTTTTTTTCTTTTCTTATTTAATATCGATTGTTAAATCGATTACGCATTTATACTATGTCACATTCTAACTGAAAAGAAGATATCTTAACTTTTCTTATTAAAAGCATTTATTAATTACTTTTTCGAGGGTGTTTTTTTATTATTATTATTATTTCCTTATCTTTTTTTTTTTTTTCTTCTTCTATTTATTTCTTTTGTTTGGATTTTTATTTTCGACGCACTCGGTAAAAACGCATTCTCTATTTAACTTTGCATGAAATAAATGTAAACGATGATAGATTAGTGTTTGGGAAAAAGACAAGCGCGTCGTTCGGCGCCAGTCGTCGCGTTTATTCTCATTTTAAATTGCGCGTACAAGTTAATCAAATTAATAAATTGGATTGACTCTTAATTATTGATTTATTCGCATTTCTTTTTCCTCTTTAATTGCGACGACGTTTAATCAACGATTTGAGGTAGGGACCCACCATTATTCAAAATGAAGCCCAAAGCGAAGAATTTTACACTTTTGAATTAGCGATACTTTTATTAAGTTTTAATTAGTAAATTGTGTAATTAGATTTTTTCTCGGTTGGAAACGAACGAAATGTCTATTTAAATTTACTTTCTAATTGCATCGGAAAGGCAATAGCGTATAAGACATTTTTATGCAGACGTCTCGTTATTGCGGTGAATCCGGTGCTAAGGATATCATGTTATGTTTTGGTGGAACCGCAAACGACGAGACGCATATTTTAAAGGTTTAACGATGGACTGTAAAATCCGTGCTACGATTCGGTCCACTTTTACCCTAATTTTATATCCTATGAGGGTATACGCAGGGCGTATGATTTGCATTATCAGTTTATTAGCATTAGCAACCACGTTTACGTTTTTCTATGCAGTGAAGTATTTTGTTTCGAGACTTAACCGAAATACACGTAACTAATAACAATTTTTAAGTTGAATATTTTTTTAAATAAAATTCAAGTACATGTAGGTATATCTCAACCGTACTCAAAAAATAATCGTGTGCTACTTCGCAACATCTCGGTGATCTTGAAATAGAGAATTTTATTGGAAATGGGTGGTCACGATTTTGCAGTAGAGGTGGTCATCTTTTGAACATTAAGAGGGTAAACCGGAAGGCTCTTCGTTGAATGACTTTAGTTTTGAAATATGAATAAATAAGTCGAATTTTAATGAAAATGAATTTTTTTTAATATTTACATTAATTAACATCTGCATTTAACAATAAAATTTTTTTTTTTTTTTGAATATGACCTCTACAACTGAGGCGGCAGGTGTTAACGCGCTCAATGAAATTCACATTAATCTCATGGTAGATGCCGGCACATGCCGAGATTCTGTCGGCAGGTTGGCAGGCTGGAAGTCCGCAAAAGTTTTGGCCGTCAAAGTGAACGCTTGACTACGTTTACACGTGCCGACTAAGTTGTAAAGGTCATATTCTAAATTTGTTTTTATTATTAAATGGAAGGTATTAATTAATGTAAGTATAAAACATTTTCAATAAAATTTGACTGATTTATTTATGTTTCAAAACTAACGTCATCTAACGAACACCCTATATATGAGGTGATTTTGAAAAGAGTTTCACCACCGGTATATAAACTAGTGAATACCTGTATTGCAATTTTTTCTTTAAAAATTGTCGTAAATCGCGTAAATATTTGCAGAGCAATTTTGATTTGTGTACCTCGTTTACGCGATGTTTTTATTGAATTTGTAAACGAAAGTTTTTGAATACTAAAACTGGATTGCGTTGGCGCACACTCGTTTATAAAGAGGGATTAGATTAGGTATTACGCGCATATCTTCATTACCAATATTTCGAAGGTATCGAATACATTGCGGTTAGCGGGAGAGGATTCCTTTAAAATTAAGTTTTAAAGAGCGGTACTTAAACCCGTCTTCGCCGCGAAACTTGGGTGCAATGCGGTGGATTTATGCTTTGAATAGGGAAAGCGTGTTAACAGTAGTATCGTTCAGGGGTTGCTTTTGAGAATTCTTTTTATCCCCCTCCCTATCTTAAAAAAGCCATTTATATATTAAAAGATGCTTCAATTTTTGTTTCACCCCGCAATTGTTTTCTATTCTACGTGTCTGCATGCCAAGGATGATGGATGAAGGTTGTCGGGATGAGAGAAGGGTGGTCCTCGAAGGCTTTTGGCGCCAGTCGAGGCGTTTCGATTGGCAAACGTAGCTCAACGCTTGGCACGCGTGAAACGACGTCGCGTTATCCTACAGAACGAAAACGCAGAAATGATAAACGAGGTTCAAGCGCATAATCATTGTTCTACGTAAAAGTAAAAATGCATAAGTACGTCGTATTAGCGAAAAATTCGGGTCAACCCGGTATGAAAGAAAAATCGAATTGCGCCGGGGTTATTTACAACAATCGAACTAGTTAGGAATACAAATAAGCACCGAACGTATTATGAAATGAATAAAAATTGCATTTACGCAATATATACTGTAGGGTGTTCGTTGTATGACGTTAGTTTTGAAACATGAATAAATCAGCCGAATTTTAATGAAAATGAATTTTTTTTAAAATTTATATTAATTAACATTTCCCATTTAACAATAAAAAACAATTTTTAGAATATGACCTCTACAACTTAGTCGGCACGTGTCAATGTGCTCAAGGAAATTTCTATTAATTTTATGGTAGATGCCGGCACATACCGAGATTCAGTCGGCAGGTGCAGGCTGGAAGTCCGCAAAAGCTTTAGCCGTCAAAGGCACGTGCCGACTCAGTTGTAGAGATCATATTCCAAAAATTGTTTTTTTATTATTAAATGGGAATTGTTTATTAATGTAAATATATAAACATAATTCATTTTCATTAAAATTCAACTGATTTATTTGATTTTTAAGGCAAATTTTTCGCATTTTATTTTTGTGCGATAAATTTTCAAAGCTCGTACGGGTAAGTTAGTGATTTTTCGTCGCTAAACTACTGTTCCACTTCGTCAGTAAACCGGAGACAACGGCAGGCGCTCCCCCTTAAGCTTCCCCCTCCTTCCTTATTCATTTCTCCCCTTGAATGACGTCGACGCCTCGTACGCAAATGAGCGCCGGAGTACGTTAAAGAAGACGCAAAAATAGTTGGAAGAGAAAAAAAATATTATAAGAAGTAAAAATAAAAATATCATAATAAAATTCACGCTTTCGCGAGTCATTTAAAAGTCGCGCTTGGTGCACGTTGGCGCGTATATAATTCCATGAAATACGTTGCGTCACGTTACGTTCTGGCGTAGTTTACGTGTAAACATCGCGCGGATAAACCAAACGTAGTGGCATTGGCGTTGCGCGAGAAGGATGGAGAGAGAGAAAAAAAGAAGGAGGAAGTGAGTGAATTTCCGCTTATAAATAAATTTATAGGCGGCGTGAGAGTCGTTTTCAGAGACACGCACGCGCGTATACACGTACGGCGGCTATACCATATGAGCGCTGGGTGACGTCACTTTGAAATTCCATAAAGATTGCGTGGAATTTTTTGTTTGTTATCTAACTTTTCATTCACACTCAGTGTGACAGTTCAATCCACTCGGTGTCAATATGAAACGTATTGCGCGGCGAAATTTCGATACAACCGTATTATTATGATGAATTTCTTATCGAAATCAAATTTCGTTAAAACGAATTTTTTTTTTAATACATCGCCGCATCTTTTACAATACAATTATTAATAATGCAAATTTTATTGGTTGAAGTCGAATAAAAATTTGAAGGGAAAGGAACAACTATCGATTTATTAGTTTGAATGAAAGCGTGGTGAGAGAGAAAAAAAAATTATTTATTCATTTTTTGGTAATCGTCTCACGATTTTGATAGCGATTATTAGATTTTTATTCGAGCGATGGAAAAATTCATTTTAGGATAAAAAATAAAAAAAAAAATTGCGCGCGCGCGCGAGATCAAAAGCCCGCCATTTTCTTTCAATTGTTTTCGCGGATTGAGCGATTCTTCCGTTAAAATTGCTTAATGACGGTTTTTACAAAAACCCTCGCGTTACAGAGTGCGTTAAAATCATCGAGGTGAAGACGAAAAATCTTAGTTCAGCGATTTTTAGTTTTTCTAAGAAAATGTCTCGGCGAAAAATAAATAAAAATAAGAAAACAAAAATTGAAAAAAATATACTTTTAAAGGAGACAATATTGGTTAGGGAAACGATAAATCGAGGTTTTTACGAGTAATAATAAATTTAACTACAATTGGGCGACACGCAGTAAAAACTTATTTTTCGAGTAAATTTATCGCACATGAACTTATCACCCTGTAGTAAGTATTAATTTGGGAATTTATTTTTCTCCCTTTAAGCTCGTCGTATTTCCAAGGAGAAAACACTCTGGGGATTATTGCAGCTATTGATAGGAAATGACGTGGGAAGTTTACTTTTGAAGAAAAGAATAATAAAAAAAAAAAAATAGGGAGAAAGAGAGCTTTAAGGGACGCTTTAACCTTAACAATTTAAATAATAGATAATAATAGAAATACTGTACTCAAAAGTGTTGCACTTTTTTTTTCTTTTTTCCCTCTCTTCTTTCTTTAAAAAATGTTTTTTAAGGACTTGAGGGATTTTATAATTGACTTTTTGTAAGAATAAAAAAAAAATCTTTATAACATATAGAAGAAGGCATCTTTAATCTGTAGTAGATCTAGTTTATTTTTCTTTTTTTTCCTCGTCTAGAAAACATCCTTGAGTACCTCTGTATATGCGAATAAATTTTTCATTAAATTGTAAATACTGTGCGCAACGTATCCTTTCAACATCTTCTTTATTTATATGCGAGACGTAAAAGCAACGTATATAATAATTATTTCGCTAACGTTTTCTTCCTCTTTATATACGTCGACTTTTCACGAAAGGTCAGATTCTATCAACTTGAACCTTCTCCGTTTTTTCATCTCTCTTTAACTTTTGTAAATTCAAATTTATTTTCATTTTTATCTTTACTCGAAAGTAAAATAAATAGATTACCCCTCCACCAACAAAAAAAATCTTTACTATTTAAATAAAGAACATTGTTTGGAAAAAGAAGTTTTTTTGGAAAAAGAAGTTTTTTTGAACTACAGTACTCGTTAGAAAAGCATTAAGTTGAACTGATATAAACAACGAGCTTACTTTCATCTACAAAGCGGTTCAGGTGAAGAGCGATCAGAGTTTCGAGAAAAAAAGTTTGTTTTAGGTCATTAGTATAATGAGAACTAGGATAACGCGTTCTTCGAAAAACTTACGTTATACTGTACTGGAGAAAATCGCACGAAATAAAAGTACTACACGTATAAGCTGAGCATGGTAAAAATGAGCTAGGTTTATTTAATCAAAGCCGAAGCAATTATTTAAAGCAAAATTGCTGTATTTCAGTACTGTAATTAAAGACAAAGACCATTTTTTAATGCAAATTAAAAAATAATTAAATCAAAAGTTGATCTGATTTCAATATTTGCTTTTTTTGTGAATCGAGTTGTTATTCATCTTGGGTCTTGTAAACGAGTAGAAAAATGCTCAAATTTTTTTAAAGAATGACATTTAACAAAATATGACGAATATATGAATAGGATTAAAGGAAATAATTATTATGGGAAGCAAAAATTAAAAAAAGTTGATGAAAACATTTGACCAGGGCTCACAAGTTCACCGGGCATACTTGCAAACAAAATGCAAAATTATTATGTAATTTTAAAATAATACTGGTACCGGCATAGGCATTACATTCTTGCTTTAGTATCGATATTAATAATTCAACTGGTGCGAGTCAATCACGAAAAAGAAATTAATATTTAAAATGCATTACTTAATACTTTAAAAGCAAATAGAGCAGTTACCCGAATAAATTTAATTAAAAGTTAAATTCACATCAAATAATAAGAATTATTAAAAAGTGAATTTTGAAGACAAAGTAAAAAACATTTGTATCGGAGATTCGAATTGGCTGTGGGGGAAAATTATTTGAAGTTTAAAAATAAACTGCATTTTGAAAAATAGCTGAATTTTTTTTAGCATATTTACTTATACAGTATTTAAATATGAAATCAAATAAATTATGAATATTTTGGAGATTAAAGCTAATAAAATGTTCGCATTATGCAAGCATCCAGTATTATTCAATAACTCAATGAGTCTATTGCGTTATAGAAATATTTATTGAATAAACACAGGCTATTACCAGAATTAAACATAATATTAAAAATTAATGTTAATTTATTTTTTTAGTAATGTTATGCCTGGTTTTCTAGACGAATTTTCAGCGTAAAAATATTGCTCAACTTACGTTCGATTGCATTTTAACGTTTACAACAATTGTCAGGACAAGATACATTGCGCAGCCATATGTTCTTTCCGAAGTACAGTACGTGACATGACACCCTAGAAGTGTCGTGACATTAATCAGGACGTCTTTTGTAATGTCTAGCTGAAGACTTGCTGAATTTGTAAGGTTTAGCGAGTAGCCAAAGCGCTAAAATTTGACGCCGCGCTCTGTTCGAGCTGAAAACTGGTCCAGAGAATTACAAGTTAAAAGCTTGATTATGCGCGTCTTTTTCACGCGGTAACTTTTAGCGAACGGCGCCGCATAACTTTCGAGGATTATGCGGTGCGGCACACTTTTTAAAACCTCAAGTTTTTCTCGGAAAACTCGTTTTTATTATACAATTCGCTCATTGTTTACATTAGGAACTATAATCTAATCAATTTCTGATTACGTTGAAGTGACTCGCAGGTGTTTATTAAACAAATATGAGAAAAAGAAAAAAAATACGACAGTGTGAAAGTAAAACAAAAAAAAAAATGGATAAAAATTAAATTTAGTTTGCATTTATTTCATAAGTGAAATTTTCATAACAAAACAATTTCCGTAATTAATTTTCTTCATACATTTTTCGTTTTCTCGGATAAATAATTCTTTTTTCTTTATTTTATTTAAATCGTAAAGAAAAAGAGAAGAAATATGGCAAGGCGGAAAAAGTTCAAAGCTCTTAACATCTAAAATTTAAATAAATTGTTTAATAATTCAGCGATTGTAATGCTGATATAACATTGCGTTACCGTTACGAAAAGAGAAAACGAGCGAAAGAAGAAAATGAAGAAGAAAAAAATTGTTTATTTATTTTTTGTTCTTTTTCTCGTTTGCTTATTTAAAGAGAGCGGTGGCGTTTTATCGTCGTGTGACTACGTCACACGCTAGCTATAAAAATGAGTTGTAATTACGTTACGCGATTTTATACGTTGAGTGAGCGAAAGATAAGAAGGCGACGTTTAACAACGTCAACGTGTTAATTAGACGTTGATAATGCCAGCTGATCAAAGCAGATGTAGATAAGACGGTGAAGCAGACGACTCCCGAAGTCGCGTCAAGTCTTCTGATGAATGAAATTACCGTTAATTAACGTTTAATTGCCTTTTTTAACATCTTTTTTTTATGTGAATATCAATCGATGCTTTCTTTATTAATTCCAGAAATATTGGTAATTAGATTCTTAGTCCTTCTATCCTATCCCCCTTACTTCCGTTCCCATTTTTCTCGAGAAGCTCATTAGCGCATGCGTAAACATTTTTGCGGTTTTGGAAACTCCAATACGTGTTCGGGGAGAGTTTATCACTTGCTTTTCAATGTTTAAATTTTTTTACTCACTGTATTAAAGAATGACTTTTACCAACGCACGAATAATGCACTACTTTTTAATGTTTTAGTATTTTTTGTGCATTTTAATTTTTTGATTAGAGTGATTAATGTTTGAGAAAGAAAAAAATAATTTGCTAGACGAATCTTAATTGAAAAGCTTGCAGCAATAATCAGAGAAGTCCATTTTTACTAATGGTTTAAGAGCCTATATTTTAGCTTAAGCAAACTATGTTTTTCCCCCATTTATTTTCCATGTACAGTGGAACTCCAGTATTCGTCATTAATCCGTTTAAGAGAAATTGACGAATATTGAAAATGACGTATATGGAACAAATTTTTCCCATAGGAATACATTAAAAATGGTTTAATCCGTTCCCAGTCCTGAATTTTACATGTATACCTTACCTTTAAGAAAAAACAAATTAACTCAGAAATCTTTGCAAAAATACTTTAATTGCTTATCAATAAATTATTAATTACTTAATATTACTTTATTTTTATCCCAGATTTACTTGTCTCGATGTTGTGATGATTTATCAGCATTTTCAGACGACTCATTAGCACTCGTTTTTTTAAAAGAATTTTTCAAATTTTGTTTTTTCTGCTATGATTTTTAAAATTCACACTGATAATGACGATCAGCTGACTGAAAATGGCGTCAAAAGTGTTGAATCTGCGACGAATATTAAACAAGAAAAAAACATGACGAATATTGGAGTTCCACTGTATTAACACGTAAATTAGGAATGTTATAAAGCAGGGTGCGCATTTAAATTTTGGAACCACTTTGTTTTTATTTTAAACGGCGTTAAAAGTTCTCTTTTAAAGAGGTAATAAGTGCAGAACTCGAAATAGAAATGCAAATAAGATTGAATTCTTGAAACTCGAAATAGAAATGCAAATTAGATTGAATTCGTGAAACTCAAATTTTTTTTTTTGATCTTTAGTTTTAAGAATCTTCCTTGTGCCTCCATTGAAAGTAGTAAAAAAAAGTGACACTAATAAATTATTTTTATTGTCGAATAACATAAAAACTAAGACTATATAATTTTACACCAGTCGATAAAGGGCGAATCAGTTAACTCAAAAAATGAAAAAAGGACTTAACCATGATTAAATATGGTTTTCTTAATTTTGATTTACCTGAATTTTTTTTTAGTGCAAATGAGTTTTTTTTTTTTACTTATTGGATTTTCAAATCGGAAGGTTGCATTTTTGACCTCCCTGTATTCGGTGTAAATGTTGAGAGAAAGTAGCATAGAAGATCGATATTTGTAAAATATGCGACATCTATTTGCATGTGATTTCTTTTATTTTTGCGATGCCTTTCTCGTGTTTAGGTCAGTTAGTCTTTTGGCTCAACTCCTTCGGGCTTCGATTACGCAGGCTCGAAATACATGGAGCGGAAGTTGAGTGAACGAGGAACACAATTTCCTACTTTATATTTTAACAAGAGGAAGAAAGTTTTGTTAACTTTTTTCTCTACGTGAGCTTTTAGTCCGCTCAAATTATTATTCAACGTTGCGGCCCACCCTCTTCCATATTTATCTGCATTAGCATGAGGCAGCGGCGGAGTGACGTCACGCGTAGACGAAGAAGATGAGGAACGTGAAAAATGCGTGTTTTAGTGATGTTTACATTCACTTAAGATACGATCATGTATGAATAAGTAGACGTTGTCGGTAAATAAAGTAGGTTTCCCGGGCTGTGTATGAAGGTATTTGGCGGGCTGCCCGCTGCTTTCTGCCGAACTCATCCCCCGCCTGATGGGACAGCCCACACACACACCCACTCGCTACACTGTCCCATTAATGTCGGATCACGCGCTCGCGACCTATAAACAGGAAGCTGGCACATCCCCGAATTTTCTTGTTTTGTTCATAAACATCCATCGATCTAACTAACTGGGTTAATAATATGAAAAAGGATTTTAGAAGTGAATTGGGTAAACTTACAACTATCATAATGCACGCACAACAGAGACTGGCGCAACCAGAAATATGTTTTTGGAAGGAAAACTTTTTAATAGACCAAAAGCTTTATTATTTTTTTTTTTGTTAACACAATTAAAGATGTAAACATTTTACCTCTTCCTTCTTTGCTATTTTGTACTGTATGTTAAAGTGCAAGGAAACCGATCGGTTATAATGAATATTTCTTACAGTAATGCATCGGTTAAACGAATGTGCTTGCTTTATGTCTCCTTAATAACAATTTTTTTTTTAAACAAAAATACATAACGCGCATAATTTTCCCATATTAATCTTTGGATTACATGACAATTTTAAAAGTTGCCCATTAGTTTTTCGCAATACTGTATTTTTAAGAATAAAAACTTTTAAAGATTTTACACGGTTCCTGAAAAGCACGTGTAAAAATGTAATGGGTAAATAATGTGTGTATTATGTATGGGCTTTCGAAAAATACATACAGTACAGTATATCAAATTATGATTAATACATAAATAAAAGCATGAAAAATGTGTAAAATTGGTAAACTAGGCAAAAACAAATTTTGAAATTGGTTTAAACTTTGTTTTAAATTAAAATTACTCGCGTAAGACAATAAAAATTTATTCTAAATTCGTATAAAAAAAGTTCGCCTAAGAACAGAATTAGGCGTATGTAATAATATTTCAAAATGAGAAAAATAATATTTTAAAAAAATATTATGCATTCTATAAATTATTGGTTTAATAAAAAGATGAAAAAAAAAAGTGGCGATACGTACGCTTGAGATTCGGGTCCCTTAAACATTATAAGGTGGTTTTTTTTTCTTAAAATGTTGACAAAATATTTGCTGTATTTATATAATAAATTATAAATTATTAACGTTTTTTTATCTCTGGAACGAAAGGTTTACATAATCATTTTTTTCTCATGTTTATAACTCAAATTAATAAATAAAATAATAAATGAATAAACCCACGAAGTTTTTCTTTTATTAATCTAGACGAATTTATACATTGTGTACATCATGTACATGTATTAGCAATTAAAATTGCATTAAAATACTGTAGTTAAAAGTTTATGGTATGTAGGGTAAATTAATTTAAATGGTAAACTATTCCATTTTAAAACAAGCAGGAAATTTATAGCAGTCAAAAGTTTGAACGATGAATGAGGGGGAAACTGTGGATTTTAATAATATTTTACTTAGCCACAAGACAGATTATTAATTTTATCATCGAAATTAAGGCTCTCCGTAATGCAGTATTATTAATTTTTTTTTGCTTGTTTGATGTTGTGGAGTAAATGTATTATTATTATTATTATTATTATCAAAGCAGAACCGGGTTCTTCTCCCCACTTTCATTTCTCAAAAAAAATGGGAACTAAGATAAAAAAAAAATGAAAATAATAATTACTTTATTATATCGTTGCTCTAACTTTTTTTTCTGTTCTTTTTCGAGTGTGGGATACGTGGGGTTAGGTGTGGGTGGTGGGGGTAATGGTAGGAGGAAGGAAGGAAAGAAAAGTTATTTCAAGAACGAGACGTGGTCCCCGTAATCGATTCGCCATCTTCGGGTGGCAGAGTAAAAGAGGAGGGAGAGTAAATGAAAAAAATATATATATAATGCGGTATAAAAACTAATATATAATGTTTTTAGCCGTTAATTCCGGTAGTAGTGTAGTGGCGCCCTCTGGAGGCCGGTCCATCCTGTAAGCGGCTTTGGCTCAATTACACTCCTAGACCTCCTCTACTCTCATGAATTATGTTTTTGCTGATAACACAAATCTGATCAGCAAAAAAAAAATAACTTTTTTTATTTTTTCTATATTTTTTTATTTTTTTTTTAATTTCGGATCCGATGGAATAAATGGGAATAGAAAACGGATGGACTTGACTGATTAAAACCTCGAGAATAAAAACATCTTTTTTTTTATCAGTTGTTTATTATTAGGTTTTATTTATTATGTTTTGTGCTTGTATAAACTTAAGAAAAAATGGTTTCCGAATATTTTTCTAGTTTGAAAGTGAAAGATTGGTTCTTTAAGCTTGTAAAGTTATGGATAAGGATTGTTGGCATATAAAACATTAAAATTGTGTTTGCAATAATTGTTTTCGAGGATTATAAAAATATATTTTTTGAAATCTATACTTTTGCTCCATCTCAAAGTGTGACAGTTTATTTGATAGGTTCACGGTTGTTTGTCATTCGCTTTTCATCTTATTACATGGAATTTTTCATCGCGATGAAATTTACCCGAGCTCAGCTCAAAATCGATATTTAATTTCATAAATAATAAAATGATAAGATGCAATGTTTATTACCTGTATTAAAATCTATTAATCCATTAGTAAAACATTGTTTTCAATTTTTTTTTTTGTTGTAAATATGTTTATTGTAAAATTTTGTTTTTTTAAATGAAGTTTGAAATCCACGTAAACTTAAAAGACGAAGAGCTTTGAGTATTTTGTATTAACATAATATTATATTATATGAAAAGCTAGATTACTCATAAATTCAGTAGGGCTTTCGGTAAAAAAATGTTTTTTTTAAAAAAATATAAATTTGAAAGGATAGTTTTCGGGGGAAAAAAACTTTTTACGATAATCCGAGCATATTTCTACGCATGAAATCTGTTTTGAAATTAATCAGAAGATACATTTTTAAATTATTCACAAGTTTTAAGATTTTTTTTTTTTTGTTAAAAAGCGTATATTTTTATAATTATCTACATGTACTCTGTAAACATCGATGTTATCGTCATTACTTAATTAATAGTAAGCGAGGATTATTATTTTTTTTCTTTCTCTAGTAGTTCAAGCATCAAAAAAAAAAAAATGATCTTAAATTAATGGATTCTGGGGATTATCGTTGTTTGAATTTAATAAATAATTAATCTAGGCATATGACATTCATAATACGCCATAAAATATTGATAGTTTAATAAATTTCTCAACGTGTCTGCTCCCTCATCTTTTTGATATAAAAAAAAATTAATTTTACAGGGTGCCAACCAAACTGATTACTAAATCACGGTTTGAAATATTAATATAAAAAAAAAGAGAAAATTTAATGACATTTCTTATTTATCTTATTATTTATTTATATAAAAAATTACTCAAATGTGATATCCGTTTATTAGCGTTCATCTATGTCTTTTTTTTTTTGGGCGTTTGAATCATTTTTCGGTGACTTTGCCATTTAGGCTACTTCCGATTTTTTTTTTTTACCTTTGTTTCTGCCTGATTCCTCTTAGGAACATTAAAACACGTTGTTGATCGATGACAGACATAGTTTTCCACGTATCTTTATCGGGAGGGAAAAAAATAAGTGTCCGAAAAAATTCTACTGTGTCCGGATATAATGCGCCGAGTCGGCTGCGCACTTGATTCGCTGCCACCTTGAAGAAGAAAAAAAAAAGGTCGTTTCAATCAAGCATTAAAAAGGGTCTTCAAATCTTTCTTTTTCGATCCCTACTTTTCTCTCCCGCCCTCCCTCTCTTCGTTTTCATCATAATCGATTGTATTTCTCCGACGTCTGTTAACCTCAAATTGATGAATTAGACGCGGAGTTGTTTCATCTTCGTCTTCATTGGCCGCACATTACTCGCTTTCAAAATTGTTTTTTTTTCTTTCTTTTTTTACCATTTCTTTGGAGGTTTGTTTCCTTTTTATTTGTTGTTTTCGAATGTTACTATGTTGCGATGTGACGTTCGAATTACTAAAGATAATGCTTCGCCTTAAAAGTCCAACTAATCTTTCAACTGCTCATTGCGTCAGTAGGTAATGCCAACTCAACTACTATATTATTCTTTATAAGCTTAGACCATGGTTTTAATCAAATTTTTCTATCTACTTACAGAAATACGATTATTTGCAGTATTACTGTAAAAAAAAATATTCGTATTATTTTATCAATAATTTTAATCGTTGATACAAAGACGTTTTAAAAACAAATGGTCAATATAGTGTTGTCACCGGATAGGTTAATCTAGATTTAGCGACGTAATCTTAATTTAAATATTTATTTGAGCAATTTAGGTTTCATTAAAAAAGATTCTTATTTCCCCAAACAAGATCAAAAGTAAATTTAATAAAGATAAATAAGTTTTAATGTGTAAGTAATGCTTAACCGCATATAAATAAACCGGGTTACGATACAAAGTGGGCAGCAAAATGTATGGTTTTAGTTTGTTTTCGTTTGTTTGTTTTTTGACAAAATATAAATTTTCTAAGGAATTTCTTGAAAAAATGCCATTAAATTTGTTTATATCTTTAAAATTAATTTAATATTTTTATACGTATTTTTTTAATTTAGTAAAAGTGGTTTTCTGGGTTGTTTATTTATTGTTATTATTATTTATTAATTTTCTTATGGATTTTTTTATGAACGTTATTAATAACTTTATGGATTTTCTTTACATATTATTATGATTTAATAAAAATATGCTTTTATTTTTCCAGTTGAATTTTATCTTATCTGCATTTCTATTGAATTATAATTGCAAATTTAACCAAAAACTCCTAAATCTGGCTATGTTTAATAAAATCAGGATTTAACATTTGTTTAAATAGGTTAAAAATTGGATTTACCGTAGTTAAAATTTGATAGTAGATTTTAATTAAAGAGTTAATTATAATTATACGTGATAATGTGCTATAGTTGAGAATCTGATAAGTTAAATACAGTAATGGTGTTTTAAGCCGAATGTAGTACCGGTATAACGAATTTTGTTTTTTAAAAGTTTTTTGTATTTTACTTCAGATAAATTTCTCCACTGATTAGATGATAAAATGCCTGACCTTTGTCTATTTTCTCGTAAATTAACGGCTAAAGTATAAACAATAACGATAAATCAAAAGTAATCTTTGATTTGCATTCACGCCTTTCGTCGGTCAGTCGGTATAGAGAGCAGCACGGTAGCAGACAACCAAATAACACCTTCTTTCAGTCTAATTTATGACTCGAAGAAGAAAAAACCAAAAAATAAACTAACATCTAATTTTCGTGTAAAAGAAGGAGATAAAGAGAAAAAAAAATTTAATTTAAAAAAGAAAGTGGGGAAAGAAAAACATATAATTTAGACTTAAATTAATATTTTTTTTTCACGTCAAAATGGCCGCGATGTCTCATAAAAAAATAACTTTATACCGGTACAATAGAAGAAAAAAAGTTTTTGTTATTATAAGCGCAGATTTAAAGGATTGTTTAACTTTATGCAGTGGTGCCAAAAAATGTTTGAGGGATTGAAACACGGTTGATTCTTTTTTGTTTAAAATTTACATTTTTAACTTTGACAATACAATTGGCCATGCGGAGCCAGCCAATATTAGCATCTTAACCTACTTTTCGTAATTCTGGTGTCACATTCAACGTTTATCTTTTACCTAAATTAGAATTAAATTCGTCGCTAAAGCTCAGGAAGAACTCTGAACGACGAGGTTTTTATTTTACGTTAAAATGCAGCCGTAAGTCACCGTTTCCGCGATTACTTTCATCTTACTCAAAACAACGGGGGAAACTCTGGTTAAATATTATTTTATACTTTGCGAGTAAATAAGTGAGCATGAGCAGAATATTTACTGTGATTTTTAAGCCATAGAAAGAATCGTTCTGAAATACTGATTTGAGCTTAAAATAGGTTTTGTTTACTTTTAAAAAGTCTAGGAGAGAAACAATCAATTCTTACGTTTGGCTAAACCCAATTAGTTTTAGACGAGGAGGTTGAAAATAAATATATTGATTTTATATCCGACTTTAAAACTTGAAAAATATTGTAATATTTTGTTGGGAAGAATTCTTATTACAGTATAAATTTTATCACGATTAACTTTTATGTAAAACGAATGCTATAGTTATTTCTTAACGTTCAAATTTAGCATTTACAATCGTTTTGCGTCGCAGTAGTTAAATGTTTCTGAATTTGAATTTATTTTTATTTTTACCGATTCAACTTATTTACAATAATCATTTACATAATTTAGTTTTAACATTTTTAGAGCCGGTCGGGGCGGCATGGAACCATTGAAGGACAGAATGCCGCCCGGGAATAATTTTGATACATTTTACAATGTCATGCTAGGATAGTATCCACAAAAAACTCAAATCCAATTTAATTAGTACAATAAGCTACTCGTATTTAATAAGTTGTATTTTAATGATATAGGTACATGAAAAAATGGCACATGATTTTTTGTAAACATTTAGTTTGTTATATTCTAGACTCAAAATATTTTCATGGCCTCAACACACGCAATAAGACAAGTTCACCACTCACTAATTGCTGCATCAATATTATAGCTCGAACAAGTTTGTCCCTTGGTTGCATCCGTCACTTTGACGTCAATTTTTAACAGGTGTAACTCGTAAATATATTAGTGAACTGTGAAAATACAGTTATTGTTGTTAGTTTCCGGGACAATTGCTATTTACTTCGCTTGCTAAAATATATACAAGTGCATTAGTTGATTTTTTACTACACCGTGAATTCGGTTTTGTTTGGTACAACGTTGCAGAATAAATTTACAGAAAATCTTTGTTATGTTTGATACAACTTAATTTTTTTAGCAGAAATTTCGTTCGTTGCATTTTATAATGTTACCCTTCGACCATCTAATGCAGTTGCTTAGAGAAACGTGTTCATGGTTGAAGGTGTTATCCATGAGCGATTTGGAATAATCTTTTTAGATTTTAATTATTAAAAGCCACAACTCTACTACAATATGTATTGAACTATAAGTTCCAGTTCTATTTTATGTTTGGTTCGATCCCTAACCGTTTACAGCATTTAGAATGAAACACTGTCCTCATTAACGTAAACCTCGCGTATAACGATGGATTACTGTAAAAGTATTTTTATTTCTCCTCTTACGTTTGTATTTTACCAATTAAATTTTTATTTCCGATTTTATTATTATCCTTTAGAATTGTTAACTTCTAATAATTACCATCCTCTAAATTGTCTTGAGATGAAAAGCTGGTTGGCGTTTCCAAACGCGAAAATAGTTTTTAAATATTCATTTCCGCTTTATTAACTCTCGTCATCTCCATTCAACTTTTATTACGCGATGTATTTTTAACGAACTAATTTTTTTTTATTGTTCCATACTGGCGAAAAGTGGCGTATGAATACGAGTGCAAAACGACAAAAGTTGGATTTTTTGTGCAGTTTTTTTTTTTTTTTAATTTTGAGTCGGATAAAAAAGTCATTATTGTATGACGAGGGTTACGAACTCGTTTGTAAAGCCAAAAGAAAAATGAGAGAGAGAAAGAGAGAAAATAATAATAATAAAAAAAATAGTTTGAAAACAAAGGCGGGACTGGTTGTTGGTAGCACGTGAGAGTAATGTCCCATATTGCTTTTATGTGAAATTTGCAGTCAACTCGATCACGTGACGTAATTTTGCTGCCGAAAGTAATCACGCATCACCGGCTTCACTCATTCCCGATCAAAGGGACGCGAATAGTCAATGCAGATAGCTCTAGTTCACGTTCGCAATTTTAAATCACTGTTGCAATGTCGCACAAAACATTAAAACCCCGATGTAACGTTTTTTTTTTTTTTTTAAAATATCGAATTCGGAGATATGGGGAAATAAGTTTACAAACTTACTTTTTATTTAATTTTTTGTAATTTTGGTTGCAATATTGAAAGGGTTGATTTTATAAAGTGAACATTCCAATTAATTAAATTTTTTAGGGTTTGAAAAAATTATTTGAAATTCAGTTCTGATAATTTTTTATGAGTAAACTTTAGATCCATACACACTGATCCATTTATGTTTATAATAGTAAAATAACATAATTAATATTTTGTTATTAGCAGTTGTGCCGTTGGAGATATTCCTTTTTAAAAACAAATGCTAGTTTTCTATAATAAAAAGTAAAACTTGCGCAAGTACGGTACTTAAAATTATTTTTAATTTAAAAAAGCATGGATTAAACGCACAGATAAATTAGATTTAAGTGATTTAAACGTACGCAATAGCTTTTTACGAAAATAGTTCATCTTAAAAAAATTATGTTTTTATTTTGAGGGGGATATTTTTTGTGATAAACTACACCTATCTATTTGTGGTTATAATAATAATTCAATATTACAGTTAGTTTATATTGTAAATAGAATTTCTTGCTGGGGATGTTTTTCTATTGCGCAGAAATTTGAAAAAATGGTTATATTTCCCCATTAAAGAGTCTTTTCACACAAAAATGATTGTAAAATATTTTCAAATTAAAAAGTAAATTTTGAATTAAAAAATAATTTGATAATGCTCCATTTTAAAAATGACTGAATTTCTTTTCAAAATATAAAAATTTTTAATTAGTTTTTTTAATAACAATTTATGGTATTTTAGTTATAGATCTTTGTTAGCGAATTCATTTTTTCTTAAAACAAAACAAAAAATTTTGAGCAATTTTTATCTATTTTTTTTTTGTTTAGATAAAAGACTTAGTATGAATTATTGTTTTCAGTCACCAAGAATAATAATTGCGCGTGATGAAATTTGATATGGTGGGTGCAAAATGTGATTTCGTCGAACGCTAGATCGAGATTTTGCTTGATATTTGTTATAATACAATAATGTTGCGTTGTTAGTTTGGGGTGCCAGATATCTGATTACTCGGTAATTACTGTTTTAATTTAAGGCCTATTTACTCCACTATTATAACCCACTATCATCATTATTTTTCACTCCATCATTATTACTTTGAAGATTAAAGATAAAATTTTTTTTTTTTTTCTTTCTCTCTCTTTCTTTTCACCACTCGTCTTCGGCATTACCCTTCTAATAATTATAAGCTAAGAAGCAACAACAAAGATAATTTTATATAAATCATCCAACCAACTTTGAACGTCAACGATAATTCAAAAATAAATCGTCGCATAAAAGGTAAAATTAGTCAATTGCCTCCTTTATATATTCTCATACTCATAAAGCGGAATTAAAAATAATAATAATAAAAAAACTTTGCGTAGAAAGAAAATATACTTTACTACCATACCTTTTTTTTTAACTTATAGTAATTACCAACTTTTTAGAAGGCCAGCGTAAACTTCTATTATAAAACATAAAGAAAAAATACGGCTAATTTGAAGTTTAAATACAGTCTATTTTAATTTTTAAAAAAGCAATAAATAAATTGATATACCGGTATAGGCTAACTTATTGTATAATTACACCGGAAATTTTGAAACGATTAATTTAACCAGTGCAAAATTGTTTAGGTACCGGTACTACATAATTGCATTAATTAACTAGGTTACTAGGGGATTTGTTGTTCGGTGAATGCCAGGTATTGATGTTTATCAATAGGATCCCGCTATGTTTTATAGCCATATTTTCTCTCATTACCGGCACTATTTTTTCTTTAGCATTTTTTTATTTTTGCTATAAAAAAGCGCTAATTTTAACCCAGTTTGCGGAATCAATCAATGAACCGTATGTCGTAACTTATCTGACGGACAGTTCGGCAGAAGTCTAATGAAGTGCAGCATATTATGATGAGTTTATGGTTAACTTAGTTTTATTTATTAAAATGTTGAAATAATATATGCTGTACATTAAAATTAATTAATTATAATATGCATTTTAAATGCACGCAGACGTAACTCTTATTGAGATAGTGAAACACGGTGTACCAAAAATGAGAGATGGAAAACTTTACTTTAATGACTTTTTTAACATTTAAATAATCTATTCTGTGCTCAAAATATTATATTCTTCTGGTCCCAATGCCCGGTCGCCAGCCACTATAATATTATGCGGCATGAATTACAGGTTGATTAAATTGGTCCCACACGTCACTGTGACGTTAGTTTCTAACTGGTAGGCCTACAGTTTGAAAGAATTCCTTGCTTTTTTATTATAACCAAAGTTTTTTTTTAATGTAAATGTGCAATATTAATTACTTAAAAGTTTAAGTTAGTTTAAAGGTGTAATAACAATTATTGTAGGGCTATCAATTGAGTTTTTTTTTAAGTCAAAAATATTTAATGCGCAAATTTTTTTTATTTTATTTTAGGTTACTATTTTTAATATACGATTTTGTATTGATTGCAGTAATTTAGAAACAATTAACTACTGTTCATATACGGGCGCATATGTAATATTATTAGGTATCAGTAAATTAGAAAAAATTATAAACAAAAATGCTGTGTGGGCTATGCTGTGGGGGAGCAGATTTATGTTGTTTTGTAATACTGTAAGTGCTTTTTCCTTTTAGTGGAACAAATTTGTCCACATTTTGAAAGTAAATTACTGCGCTTTTCTGTTTTCCACCTTACTGTGAAAAATTAATAATACGTTTTTTTTTTTTTATTTTCGAAACATTTGCTAGATTCTAGGTTGAACTAAGTACAAATAAACGCACAAAGATTGGGCGAATTATTGCTGGTAAGAATTATTGCTCTAGTTTTCAATGTGAGAGTGCAATTTTGTTGAGTTGGTACGTACATTTTTTGACGTAGAACCGTCATAAACAGGCTCAATTATTAATATTCTTCCAACATTTTTGCCGACGCGCATGCGTGCGAGTTAAGTATATGCGCAATTAGAATTATGCAGTGTATAATTATTTTTATATTAAATAATAAAAATTTAATGGAACGGAAATGAACTTGTTCGACGCTTACAAATAACCGTGTAACGTCAAGTAATTAGAAAATTAGTGAGACTTACGGATAAAAGTGGGCGGGATTTAGTGTTGATTCACTAGCAATTAGTGAGAAGATTCTTTTAATAATTATATCAAAACTCTTTTAATTTTTTTTTCTTCCACTAAGAAGCGATAAAAGTGGAACATCAGGTGGCGCCACTCGTAATCATTATATTTTCTTTTAATAGCAAATTTAAATAAATAAAAGAATACGTTATTTTCTAGTGAATTTTTATCGTTAAGAACCAATTTATTTGTCACTAGAGACTTTGCGGTTAAGGTTGACGTTAAGTAGATAAAGCGTTAACTTGTAACACATTAAACGTGCTATGGTACCCGTACACTATCACACTTTACGATACAACTTTGTTACCGTAGAGTGTGAAAGCTAGCACCATCTGTAATTGAATTAAATTGAGTTTTTCTAAACTAAATATATTTGTTAAACTTTTTTTTAGTAAATATAAAAAAAATTGGAGGATTAAAAACTTTTGAAATTTTTTTTTTATTAGCTTGAGATTTTGCTTTGTTTTGTAAACGACTTTTTAATTTGACCAGATAATCAGAAAGTTCTGTTAAATTTTAAGTTTTTGTTTATTACTGAAATTTACACATTGAGCAAGATTAGTTTTCAGCTCGAGTTACTCGCGTTTTGTAAGCGTTAAAAAAGAGCTGAATGTCAGTTCAGCAATGTTTACACGCTAAAAACGCAACCATTAACGGGAAAATTTTAGCGTAAACATCGTCACGTTAGCTTCATTCTGACTATTTCTTTTTATTTAACGTTTTTGACAGTGCCAAGCGTCATGGCCACTCTTCGTTCGAATAACTCTCAGATTTACTTTTGATTTTCATATCGATTTCGTTCTAATGCATCTGCCATTCAAAAATAATAGGTTTGTAGAAGCAGACTAAGCTAGTGAATGATTTGAAAATTTTTTAGTCTATCGTAGTTTGAAAAGGTTAAAAATAAACAATAGAATATCAGTTGACCTTTTTTTTAGAAATAGTTTTGAACATGTAGATTTTATATATTTATATAAAAAGTTTTTTTTATTTTTATATTTTTATTATTTTAAATAAATATGTTGTTTTGGCAACCGCCAATTTTGATTGTCGGTCGACGGGTTTTTTGCGGTAGTTGGAGACTCGATGGCAACCAAACACAACTTTTCATACAGCTTTTTAAATTATGCACAGGTTTTAGCTCGATTCTATATTGCACCAAAAAATATGGTATAAGTTTTTGTGCTATAAATATAAACAATTTTTTTTTATTTTAAAAGAAGAAGAAAAAAAAAATGTTTTTATATCCAATTTTTCTTTTTTGCTTTCCGTTTTTATAAATTCGTGTTTGCGTTTTACTTTTTGCTAAACAACTGCATTGTAACAATGGAAGAAGTTATACGCATGCGTGATGTTTATTTTAATTTTTTACAACATAAAAAGCAAAACGTAAATTGAAAATATTTTGCGAGTGAAAAATAAAGACATGGGTGACGGTGAGTGGTGAAGGAGAGTGTGTTAGGAGAGGAAAGGATGGTTGTGGGCGGTAGGAGATATAGAAAAGCCAATAATGGAATGAATGAATATTTTACTTGTTTAAATATATTTGTTGTAAATTTTTCAAAATAAGAAAAACATTTTGAAGTAAAGATAATTAATGGAATGTTTGTACATAACGTACACGTAGTTTCCCTTTTTCGTTATACAAAAAAAGTGATTTACGTTTTTTTTTTATTTTTTGCTTATCTTTTTAAGTTTTGTATGAAAAAAAAAAAAATTTGTAAATAATGCAATAAAAAAAGGGAGATAGAGACGCAACTTACAGGTTCTTAAATAGATATTGAATAATTGAATGGCTTGGGGCACTTTGGAATATCTGCACCTATTATGGAACTACAGTACAACATTTTGAACACGAGGGAGATAAAAACTTACCCTACGTTTTTTGTTTTTTTAATGCCTTGAATGAATCGATTCGTGATTGATATCAAATAAAATCAGGTTTTAAACTATACATGTAGTTTACTTAATAATTTTTTAAAAAAACATTAAATTATATTGTAAAATATGCAAGTGCTTTTATTCATTGTTTGTTTGCTTTTTTTTTTTTTTTTTGATAAAAACAAAAACGGGAATTCGATGCCGTATTTGATTACAGCATTGAAAATGAAATGGCTTGCAAATGATGCTGCAAAGGGAATATTTTCATTTTTTTTTAGCAATTATTATTATTAAGAAAAAGATTATCTCGCACGGTAAATAAAAGAAAACTGCAATAATATTTGCATTATTAGTTGAATGTACCTTTATGCAGAGTCGCCATCAACGAAATACTAAATGGCGTTATGACCTGAAAATGTTTGGTTTATCAAATTGCTTAATTTTTACTAGTTTTGACGGGTGGTGAAATATTAGTTTTTTTCAAAGTTAATTTGATAAATTTTGTTATTTTCTGTCAAAATTCCTAGATGACATAACGTTTGCGAAAGGTTTTGGCAGGTTTGGAGGACAGCGTGTTGGGCATTCTTGGTATACCGAGTAGGCGAATCCGGGTAATGGTCGCCGAACACCTGGGTATTTACTTTCAAGTTTGTGTCACATAAGTACAGTAGAACCCCTCCAATCTGAACAGCCCTAAAAAATAACAAGGCCTGGTCCCAATTAGTTTGGATTAGCGCGGCTTTACTGTATCATCTTTCTGCTTTATTTCTTTTTTTTACCTTAAAATTATAATTACGTAAATAGATTGTTATGAAAATTGGTTAACGTTTAAATTCTATTTTTTTTTTTCGGGTAAGCTTTCTTATAGCGAATCGAAAACGCATTAAATGAATAATTATGTAAAGTTATTAAGTAAATGATTTTTTTTAAATTTAATTTTAAATAATTTTCGTTCATCTTTTCATCCTATTTTTTCAAGAAAAGCACGCGGTTATATGGTACAAATACCTTATACCAACTAATTTATCGTTTAAAAAATTTCATTTTTGATTTAAAGAAAAATAATTGAAATATAATTATTGAAGAAGGGGAGAAATAGGAAGTACAGTAGTAAATTGGTGCAATGGTTATCATAATTGGCTTGGATTATCTTAGTATTTTGTAGATGTAGTAGTTTCTGTATACAGTATTTCGCTAATTAAGATTGATTACTCAAACATTCAGTTTAAACGCTCTTATTTTTATTGGAAATCAAAAAGTGAACTTTGAAAATTAAAAATAATGGGTCTCGAAAAAAAGCTGATCATTTCTAAATTGGCTCACTTAGGTTACGCAATTATTATTTTAACTTTATATAACGGTTTTTTTTTTTTTTTTAATTATTGATTTTTCCAATAATTATTATCGGAATTTAAAAAAATATTAATTGATTATTATTACTGTACATGTATTGGCATTTGTATTTGCGTAATTTAATAGTCTAATACATGCAAAACTTGTGTGATTGGTTCATTTTTTTTTTTTTTAATTTTGTAATTTCTTGGAAATACAATTATTGTAATGAGTGTAATTTCGGTTTAGTCTAACTCTTGAAATTTTCCTGCTGATGTGGAGAGAGTTTAGCTTTTTACTGTAGTCGCAACTTTATTTTTTGCTTATTTCTTGTTGTCTACCGATATTATTCTGTAAAAATTCCATCTTCACTTTAAAATGAAAATAATTGAAACGTAATTGAAGAGGGGAAAAACTAGGAAAGAAGCAATTTGAAGTACCGTAGTACAGTAGGTAAATAGACGATAGCTACCATAATTGATTTAAGTAAAATAAAAAAAATATATTATATATAGCTATCTTCATTTTTTTGCGGTTGTTTCGGCATGTTTTGCCAATAATAATTAATGTTGACTACTCAAAAATGCAGTTTAAACTCTCAAATTGCAAAATATAATTTATTGAAAATCAAAAGGTGAATTTGGAAAATTAAAATTAATACATTTTGAAGGGTGATTATTTATAATTTGATTCAACAATGCAGTTATTATATTAATTTCAAATTATCAAAATAGGACAAAAAAAATATGGATGTAATATTATTGGTATTATTGGTACACCTAATTCTCTTTTTACACGGGGTATACGTTCCCGAAAAGTACGTGTAAAAAAAAATTCGTGTAAAAAAAGTAATGACGCAATTCTGTGACATTATATAAGGGCTACCAAAAAATACATACAGTATTATCAAATTATAATTAATACATAAATAAAGGTATGATAAATTTGAAAAAATTCCAAAATAAGCAAAAAATATTTTTGAAATTGGTTAAAAAACCGTGATATTTCAAAATTTCTCGTGTAAACAGAGAATTAAATTTTATTTTGAAACCGTGTTATTTCAAATTCGTAGAAGAAAAAAAAATCCGTGTAAAAAGAGAATTGGGTGCACATGTATATTTGCTCAATTTAACATTCTGTATTAATATTTGAAAAAATTGTCTGTTTGGTTTAATTACATATTAATTTGTAATTTCTTGGATACGAAAACACTTTTTTTTTGTAATGAGTGTAATTTCGGTTGAGCGTAACCCTTAATATTTGGTGATGATGTGGCAGCGGCTTAGTTTATAATTGGTGTGGCAACTTTTTCGCAAGAATATAAGAAAAATAGCTCCATAAAATTATATTAACTAGTTTTTTTCCCTTAATTAGCGAGGGCGCGTCGGTTAGTGCTCGCGCGAGTGATAACGAGGAAAGATGGCGACAGGGTATGCGAAAGATGCATGCAGTGGATTGCGATATAAGAAAAGCGAATTTGATAAGCCAGTCTGATTAAAAGTATCAAGTAAACGCAATATACACTTTTTTTTCTCTCTCTTTCTCTTTCTTTTCGACTTTTCTCATCTATTTTCTTTATTAGTCGGGGAATTCCACTTTGGTCTCTCATTCTCTCTTACTCAACGTCGGATGAGCAGCACGCGAAATGACGTCTGCTTCGGATCTTGTACTTTTTGCTTCTGCTTTTGCTCTTGCTCCGACACGAGCTTTTACTCATCCAAACAATTTACTTTCGCACTTTTATTTTTTTCGCTTAACTGCTTTTCTTGTTTCACGCTACAAAGAATTTCGTCTCATCTCCTCCCATTCACCTAAGCACCACCCATTATCCTTCTTAACTCCTCCCACACATTTCCTCGGCGCTTTATTTGCTGCTTAATTTTTTTTTTTTTTGGGAGGGTTTAAAAAAAAAAAAAAGAAGGAAAACCTGCACAATTATTGGATTGATTGATATTTTTCAAACTCCTTCGCCTTAATCTCTTTCTCATGCTGTATCGAATTACTTTTTAATCGACTTCCTGTTCACCCACCTCAACTTCCTCCTCGATTTTCTTCTCTTTCGTCTGCTTTCCGATGTTGTTTTATATTGGTTTATCGATTTTTCCGTGGTCACTTCATCTCTAGCTACTGTTGTTGTTGTAATTTAATACGTGACGCTAATTAAATTTGGCTTTTTCAGATAGAAATCCAAAGCACTGTCAGAGGTACAGTATACATTACAACGGAAAAATGGACGGAAATTAGTGCTGTTTAATTTTTAATTACGATTTATGTTGCGCGTTAAGGTGTTGTTTTTTTTTTTTTTGTTTTTTTTCCTATTGAAATTATAACAGATTTAATTTTTTGAGTTAAACCGAAATTTACATTGTTGTATTATCGACATTTTTGCCATCAATTTGGTTTATGATGAATTTCATTTGCTAATTTTTTAAATTTTTTTAAAAGTGTCAAAAAGTGATTTTTGGAAACCTATTTACTACATTTACTGACAAGTTGCTGCGTGATAAGTCATATTTTTATTTTAAAAAAAACTTTATATTTTAGGCGAAATTAAATTAAATTTTAGTTCTATTTAGATTGCAATTTATTTACATTTTACTTGCAGTTATTTAAACAAAAAGAAATTAGACTTTTGATAAATTTTTAAAAGTTGAAACAGAGATTTATTTCTTGTCTGTATGCGAAAAATGATGAAATTTAATGTGGTAATGTACATATGCACTGCGAATTTTTTATAGAGGAATTTTTAAATTAAGAGATGAAGTTTATTGTTAAATAACTTGCTAAATGTACAATTATTTTTAAATTAAACATTTTCAGTTAAATATGCATTAAATCCAACTTCAAAAAGCATATTTCAATATTTGATTTGCACTTTGTTAAATTTGCGTTTCGTGCGTTTGTTCATGATCTTCCGTCGTTAAAAGGAGTATTTAAGCTTATATTAATGTAATTAGCATTATTTCAGGGTTTTTTCCCCCCACATAATAATTATAAACTGTGAGTGCAACGGTTTCAATTTAATATTATATTCTTGTTTGTTGAACAATTGATGTTAATTGCGGATTTTTGGAGTACAATATAAACGCGTTAATTATGGTAATTTAATATAAAATTAGAAAAAAAAAATAAAACTGTTAATAATCTTCGTAATGCACTAAATTCCCTGTTCGTTTAACGTAATTAACGGAATATAGATGAACGTTAGAGAAATATACTCAAAATTGAGGTGAATAAGACGTCATCCGATTCTCTTAACGTTACGTTTACGTTCTCCGTGAGCAATGGGCGTGGGAATTAATGAATAGAAAGCTGTGGTATATCGTGTAACATGATTAATTGGACGCGATAAAAGTAGAGGGGGCTTTTTTTTTTTTTTTTGGTCGAAGAAAGTATAATTCTCGTCGGATGTTTAAAGGGAAAAAGTCTTAAAAGGCATCACTAGTGGCGCTGGAGTCGTAAGAGTGGATCGAGCGCAATTGGAGCTACGAAAAACTAATCTCCATTAAACACGTTTATAGTAGGAGAGAGACGTAAGACGATCATGTGCATCCGACGAAACTTTTATTGGGAAACATCCAAAAGAAAAATAAAGAGAGAGAAAAAAAAAATAAATAAAAAGAAAAATGGGAGAGAGAAATAGAAAAAAAAGAACACAAGAGATGAATTGAGCTGAGAAAACCTCGTCGAAAGTCTATTTTCATATTCAAAATTAATACCTCTCGGAATATTTCTTCTCTCTGTCATAAAAACGTGATTATTTTTTTTTTCTCTCTTGGCCGTTTTAGCACATCATAATTTAATCCTTTTTTTTTCTTACTTCTACTCTTTTCCCTATTTTATTTTCTTTCACGACGCTCGTTTTCTTTATAGATTTATAACTAGGTGTTATGTTAGGAAGGGTAAGACATTAATTGTTTGTTTACGTTTATGATCATTGGATTATACAGCGGCAGGAAGGTCACTAAAGAGTTTTTTTTTAAGGAAGACCACCATCGTCGATTCATATATTATTTTAACGTATTGGTCAAAGCATTTTTTAAAGAAAATTATAGAAATATAAAATTAAACATTTCCGAACATTCCATTTACAAATTAAAATTTAAAACATGATTTTTTAAAAAAATTATTACCGTACCGGTATTGTAAATGTTAATTTTAATTATATGCGTTTAAAAATACACTACCGGGTATTGTATAATCTATGCGATAAAATTGAAAAAGAAAAATAGTTTCTTATACTGTCGAATCAAATTAATTATTAAGCGTTAATTATTATCCAGGATTTAAAGTTAGTATTTGCGTTTTCGTTATTTCTTTAATAAAATTTTGATTTTAAAGATTTTATATTTATTACTACAATTTAGTCATTGAAGTCTCATATAAAGCATCTGCTGCAGGATTTATTTTGGTGCTTACGTCATTTAAATATCTGTATATGACGTTATTTATGAACTTCAAATGTATAAAAAAAACTTCTTTCATATACTGCATTTAATGTTGTTTACAACAGCGATTTTTAGAAATACCGGCATAAAATTCAAATTGAAAATAGAAATCGACATGCTTTTTATTTTCTGTCGTGGTTAAAAAGCGTATTAATGTGCATTGTTGTTAATCATTGATAATTATTAACATAGAGATTTTCATTTTTTTTGTTTGTTTAGATTGGCGAGTAGAGGGTTTGGGGATAGATAATATGGCCATTCCGGAACCCATCATCAATGGAAGTACTCCGGCCATCATCTTGGACTGCGAATACCACTACGAGAAGAACGATACCCCGTCGCTGGTCATTCAATGGTTTTACAACTTCTCCAACACGCCCATCTACCAATGGATCCCTCCAAAAGGCCCAGAAGCACTAGGCGAATTTCAAACTCGATTGGACCTGCAGCACAAGGTTTCCGATGACCCTTACACCCAGCATAGGGCTCTTCGTATCCTCCGGCCTACAGTGGAGTTGTCCGGTAACTACAAATGCCTCATTTCTTCGTTCCACTCTGAAGACCACAAAAACAAAAATCTCGTCGTTTACGGTAAGTGTTTTACTAAAATTTTCAACTTTAAAATAAAATAATGATGGGGCTTATTTACCTTTTTAATATTATTATGAAATTAATTTTATTTTAAATTGGATTCTATATGATTGCGTTTTGAACACATTCAGGGGTCACATTTTGGCCTCACTAGAAATCTGAGTTTGGTCGGTTAATATGGAACTGGAAAAACCAAAACAACAGAAAAACCATAATAAACAAAATGTAGGAACCCCGTAATTTTGAATAAAGTAGTGAATTTCAATAAATAATTTAATTATAATTTTGCTTTAAATAAAAAAATATTTATTGCTAATATTATCATTTTTTTTATTGTTGAATGGTTGTTTCTTGGAAATGGTTTTTCTCCCCTATTTCTAATTAAGGATTTCCACGTTTATGCACATGTATTATACGAGTACCGTATATAAAAATAGATTGTAGTAAACAATAATTTTTTTTTTTAGCGTTTGGCTTCAACATTTTTTCGTAAAAATTGAGCTTTATAAATAACGATTACGTGCAATACATAATTATTAATTAATGCATACCTTTAATATTCATAATTTTATTTTCGGATTTAATTATTGGGTCCAATATTTATTTTAGTCTATTGATTTTTGTTGCCGTGTTTGAAGTCACGGTTAATATTCAGCTATGGTTTGAGCTTTTATCTTCTGACACGCTTTCTATTTGCGCGGTGGGATATTTCGGCGCGTAAATCGAGGAAGATGTGCGGTTGAATGACTCGAAGTATCGATTAAAATAATAGTAGGTGGTTTGTTTTCTCCATAATAAACGTCTAAGAAGTCATTAATTAAACGCTGTTATCGAGTTATTAATTGCTCAATTTCTCGTCAGGCGGCGCTCGACGTAACTTGACTTTCGGCCTCAGGTTACGAAGCAATTCCAGCCCTAATTAAGTAGTTGAAAGAGCAGTTTGTCACCCCACAAGGTCAGCTTCACTTAAGATCTTCGTTGCAGGCCGCTTTTCATCGCCTCGAGCAAACTCCGTCATACGCGGATGACGAATTAACAGTTTAACGCCAGAATAAATCATAACTTCGCGTTACAAGAAAAATTCGAAAGAAAACAATATTACTTTGTAATCTTAATAATAAAAGTAGGGCCTATAGTCATAATTATAGTAATTCTGTTTAAAATGATACCATTTTAAATTAGATTTAATTCAATTGTATTCTGCAAATAACCATATTCATTATCTGATAGAGTACATATTAAATCTTGTAAAAGTCTAAAAGAATAGGTAACATTTTTAATATTGTATAGAATACTACGTATTTATACGCGGTGTGACGTAAAATTAATGAGAATGTTTTAATGCAACTTTGCCTTTATTACAAAGATTTAAATCAATGATTTCATCTTTAAAGTTGATACTGTACCTATAGGCTGTAGAAGCCATTTACCAAAGGAGATCCTTCCTCAAACTCCTATATGGTGTCCCATGGAGAACGCACTTTTTCAATAATTAATAAATCAGTCAAATGTTAATGAAAATGAATTCTTGTTTTTAAATTTGCATTAATTAACACTTCCCATTTAATAATAAAAAAACAATTTTTGAAATATGGTCTTTACAACTGATTGAAACATTAATTCATTGTAATAAAAATTTGACTGATTTATTAATTTTTTAAAAAGGGCTTTCTCCGTGGGACACCCACGGTTCTGAAACCCTAGAACATCATGGCCTAGAAGGTTGAAACATATAGCCTACATAAATTATGTTCGGTAAAACCTTTCGAATTTTACCTTCGGTGGACCATCAATTTAGTGCGTCCAGAGACAACTACAGTTCATGTACTGTATTAAGAGTACAATACTAAGATGTGGAGGGTTGTAAAGATCATGATTCCTTTGGAAAATCTTTTTTCTTCAAAAAAATAAAAAGAACTTAAAATTTTGCATTTTTTTCCACAACATTGAGTAAGTCGTAATCAACTAAAAGTAGGCCTACATGGTTTCACAACAATTAATAAAATAAAGGCGGGGGAGGGTCTCTTTTTTCCCCCGCAGTTTCACTGGGAATCTACTTTGAAAAGGCTAGCATTAATTTTAGCAGTAATTAATACAACAATTTTATTAAAACAGCCTTATTATTTGTATGCTACACTGTATAGTTATTTATTTTTTTGGGGTTTTTAAAGCCGAATGCAAATTGCGTTAACAAAATGAAATTTAAATTCCCTTTTCTTCTTGGGACGTTAACACATGACAGTCTAAAAGTATGCTATTTTGTGCAAAAAATGGGCCAAAATACGAGTTCATGTGAATTTCCCTGCTCTCTTTCCCCCAAAAGTATTCAGTTTTTATTTATTCTTTCTTTATCTTAAAGGAGAAAAATAATACTGTACTGGGCAAATGAAATATAAAATGAAAATATTTTTTTAAGAGGAATATAAATTGTTTGAGCTGAAAATGAAAACTATATCCGCAAACGCGGAAATCTCGTAAAACATGGATTTTTCAGCGCAAAGTTTTGCTTCGGAGATTGAGCGTATTACGCGTTTGTTTACTTTTACTTTTTACTTTAAAAATATTATATATTATCCGCATAATTTATCGAAATATGTTGCGCAATGATGCGAAATATTTATGAATAGCGAATAAGTCGTAAACATCGTCTTTAATTTAATTAACCGGTCGGAGTTGGTAGGTAAAACGACGCCATAACGTTGTCTGCTTTGCCGCGCATAGGGATTCCAAATATATTAGGAAATGACACTGAGACTGTGACAGAATCTCAAAATTACTGGCATATTTTTTTTCTCCTCCAACTCCTTCTATTCTTTTCTGTTGAAAAAGCCGTTGGCACTTTTTTTTCCCTCGCCGTATAATAATGAGATACTGTATACGCGAGCGGGTAACGTAACGCTATGCAAAAGGTGTACGTGAATGGGTAGGCAGGTGGATCTCGGATGGCAAAATGAAAAGCGGAAGAAAAAAAATTAAGTTTTCATTTAAGACTTATTTTTTCTTCTTCCATTTTTTTTTTTTTTTTTCTTTCGTGGAAATGATAGGATGATACCGCGTATTGCGAGTGGTTGGAAAAATGAAAGTGTATAAAAAGTGACGTCTAAATTAAATCAGGTGAGCTTTAGCGGTCTGCAGATATGAATATAGCGTACGATAAATAGCATTTCTCCTTGGGGTACTACTACTTCCTTATACTACGACGACGACGTTACGGTTACGCTACGCCGCGTCACGTGATTTTGTTTCGACTTGGATTATTCGCTTTTCATGCGATATAAGCAATTGAATTTTGTGAGCGCACCTGACGTAATTAAGAATGGCAATCGGGGACACGATACATCTAATTACCTGCCAAACAAGTTTGATCAATATCACGGATTTTTGTTCTTGAATTATGGATGAAGTAACCGGAAGTGCGCGTCGTTTCTTCTTGAACGATGCCGCGCGGATAACAACATTTTTAATACGCTTTTGGAAAAGTATTAAGCAGCGGTTTTAAAACTCGGTTAATGGAGTTTCAAAATATGTATAAAAGTTTTGTATATTTTGAACCAATTAAATCTATACCGTATTAAATTAATTTTAAAGAAAGAGGATAAAGTATACGGTACTGTATTTATTAACTTACGATATTAGCGTAAATTCAACAAATGCATTCACGTTTTGTTTATTGAATTTCTTTTCTATATTGCGCACTTTATGGCATTTAAAACTAATATTGGTTAACCAGTATACGGTTTAGCAGGGTTTACGGTAGAATGAAATGAAAAAAATTATTAGTACCGTATAATAAAATGCTTCTTTTTATTAATGTGTATTTGAATTTTAGTTATTAGAAATTTTTTTTTATTTTGATCACATTTTCTCAGAATAAACAAAAATTTTGAACGTTCAAGCTTTTTGGATCTTTCTTCCAATAATATTAAGATTAAAAAATTTTTGATAAAAGCAATTTTCCAAGAAAGGTAAAAGCTAACTAAATTACTAATGTATAGAAAACAATATATGCAACTGATAAATTTGGTTAGAAATTTTTTTTAAAAAAAAGAAATGTTTTGGAGGTGATAGATCGTTAAAAAAATGTCAGATAACTGTGAGGGCCATTTTTCTCTTCTTTTTTTTTCTTTTTTTTTGAAAAATTGTTGATGGAGTGAATTTTCTAGCTGAATTGTGCCAGTTTTATTATCTTGAGCCGTAAAGATGCGCTTCCTAACGCAAAAACGTGCGAAATTTTTAAAGGTGGTTTTATCTTTTCATAATTTTATGCGATTTTGAAACTTGGGACAAATTTATCACTGTACTTAGACGGAATAGTGGCGGCGTTTTAGTGTTTTGTGATGCAAAAAGGCCATGTTTTACTACATTTTACCTGCTTAATTCTAAAGTTTGTTTTTACTACGGTAACTCTTAAAAGTTTTTTTAAAACTTTACATCACTCGAACGAACGTTTTTATTACTATTTTTTTTTTAAATGCGTAAAGGTTAACAGCCTACTTTCACTTACTTAACTTAGAAATAGATAACAAAGTTAGCCTAATTAAATTTTCGTTGATGTAAAAGTGCTGAAAACCTAGAAGTGGAACCATGAATATTTGATCGGTTGCGATTTTTTTAATGTTGTCCACGGTGAAAAAAAATGTCAATTTTTACTGAAAAAGAACATTTTAAAGAGGACCAAAACTTTACTACATTACAGATTTTAATTTGAGGCTAAAATTTTAGTATAAAATTCACGTGAAAGGTGGTTATTTGGCATTATGGGACAGCATTTGTGTACAGTACAGTATTATGCAAATTTGTCCCGCATGGAACTCAAATTATTTTAAAAAAACATTTAAAAGCTGTGACCGATCAAATACAGTGAAAGCCGCTTATAGTGCGATTCAAGGAACCGAAAAAAAATCCGCACTATAACCGGGAAATGCTAAAAATGCAATTAAAAGTGTTTTCTTTGGGAAATGAAACATAATTTTACTCAAAAATATATTTTTTTATCCAATTTTTTGGCCTTACTTTACATGCATACTGTAATTGGCACGAAAAAACTGCCCATAAAGTTCACAATTTTTAAAATTCTTATATTATACAGACTTTTAGTCTCTGGGGACCTAAATATGGTCGCACTGTACGCGGGTTTGCACTATAAGCGGGGCGCAATATAAGCGGGTTTCACTGTATATGTACGTTGTGTACTTTTGTTCCAGAACTGTTAGCAAATGTAGGAACGGGAGTCTTTTTATTGAGTAACGATGAAACGCTATTAAAATGTGGGGAATTCAACCTGAAATATTTAGAATGCTTATTTTTAAATAATGACGTGAAAGTTTCTTTACTTGCTTCGCCGTTTATATATTGGAATTTACGATCTTAATACGAAGTTTGTTTACACCCAGACGCAGCGCGAGTTTTAAGAAAGCGTAATTGTGACGGAGAATTTCAATACAGTATACTGCAAATGCGGATGCTGTCTACTTCTCGTACGTTCACCGAGTGACAAACATCCTGAAATGACTGTCAACCGGAGATTGGCAACAAGATGGCGTTGTAATCAGTTGGAGGAATCATTTTTCACAAATGGTTTCCAACTTCCGTCATCTCAACTGGCACGTTGCGTTTCTCCGTCGACGCAACGGAACGACATTGACTTTATTTAGGTTTTCAGCTCAAATTTTTGTTCCTTTGCTTTCCTACCCTCCACCCACTTCCTCCTATCTACTTTTATTTAATAGGACATTTTGTTAAACAAAAACCCTCCCTGTTTTCGAGATAAGAGCAGACGAATCTTCCTCTCAGGGATTAAGCAGCGTTGGCAGATCAATTTTAAGTGTATGTTTACATTCGTAATCAAAATAGATCCGCAAATATACTCGTATAATACTTTTTTCTTTCTGGAACGACAGAAACGCTGTCAAATAAAAAGGTCCAAAATGTTATATGCGCGCGTGTTTACCTACCTTCCGGTTGATGGAGCAGGCGGGAAAAGTGGTGCTCTGTAACTGTCTTTTTATTATTATTTTTTTTTTTTTCGTCTTCGTATCGAACACAATTTTTATTTTTTTTTTTTTTCCGACGTTTTGTATGGTTTTCGAGTCTGGCCTCGTAATTTAGATGCCGTTTTCCTATTTATTTTGAAATTTGCGGCGATCGCATCGAATTTGAGCGGCTAAGCGAGACGCGCGCGAAAGGTGATTGCGCCGGACATAGGGTGAAGTAGTCGGCTGTAATGGACATTTCCGGTTGGAAGAAGTCGGCAATCGTTATTCTAGAGAAAAAAAAAAAAAAAAAGTTTGCGAAAACATACCGTATATCAAAGGGTTAGAAAACTATTTTCGGATACTTACGGTGAATAATAGAAATGAAGATAACGTTAAATGATTCGCGAGCGCAATTTTCAATATGAAAGTTTTAACTGAAAAAAAAATGAAATAATAAAAGAAAATTCGATCCCCGATTTTTATTATTATTGATTTTTTTTTTGTTTGTCGTTCGGATAATGTGAAATATAGCTTTTACAGTATTATTCTTTCGTTTAAAATTTTTAATTTATTTTTTAAATCCCCTATAATAATCAAAGTCGACTGTTCAAGGAAAAAAGCGATTTGTTTTGTTTTACTCAAAATGTTGTAGAGTGAAAATTAAAGTAATATTTTTATAATTAATAAAATAAGCAAAGATTAAATCTTTTGTGAAGAACGTAAAAAAAATAAATTTTCGATAATTATTTTAGAAGCACAACGAAATCTCTGTTTTGAGACCACTATTGGGAGCCAACAAAAATTTTTTTTTTAAAAAAAAAAGAAAAAATAAAGTGACGGCATAAAATTATTATTTTTATGCTATTAAAAATTTCAATTTTATGGGTAAACAATTATTTTTAACTAGAATCTTGCTACTGGAAATTACCATCCGTGATATAACATATGTTTTTAAATTTACGAAGTTTTTAAAAAACGAATAAACGAGTAAAATTTTCATGAAAATGGATTAATTTTTTATACTTACATACTGTACAGCAACATCTCCGATTTAATAATAAAAAACAATTTTTAGAATATGAGCTCTCCAACTGAGTCGGCATGTGTTAATGCGCTCAAGGAAATTTCCATTAATCCTTATGGATGCCGGTACATGCCGAGATGCAGTCGGCAGGTGCAGGCTGGAAGTCCACAAAAGCTTTAGCCGTCAAAGTGGGCGCGTGAGCACCTTTACAAGTGCCGACTCAGTTGTAGAGGTCATATTCTAAAATTTGTTTTTTTTTATTAAATCGGAGATGTTGCTGTATGTAAGTATAAAAAAATTAATTTTATTTTCATGAAAATTTTACTCGTTTATTCGACGTATTTTTGATTTATTTATTCATTTTTTAAAAAAACTACGTAAATTTAACAATACACAGTAGAACCCTTTCTATTCAACCGCACTCAAATGTCAATTCATAAAATTGTCGACTTTAAGTGAGCAGCATCTCGATGGTTTTAAAAAAAATCCTTCCATTGAAAATGGGACTTAAAATTTCCCGGTTTTGCAATAGAAGAGAATTAATATGCAAAAATCTAAATACGTACTTGAGATGGCTGCAAAATGGAAGTGGAATGATTTTTACCGGAAACTTAAAATTATTTTATTGTTTTAATAATTTTGCACTACAATTTTTTGTTTTTACAGAAATTATACTGTACATGTCAATACTCGTAACATTTTAGAAACTATTGAATAGCTGCATAAACAGTTTTTTTGGTTTTAAAATTACTAAAACAAAAAAATTAGTAATATACTGTAGCTGTTCAACAGCAATGTAGTTATTCAATTGCGTGTTTCATAATAAAAACGTGCAAGTACCTATTAAGCAGGGAATATGACAATCGTTTAGCACTTTAATTTAAAAATCTCTTCTATTTTCGATCGTCTTTTCTCTTGCGACGCGCGCTACTTCTTTATTCGGTTTAAGGATGGTCAACAAGCAAACCCAATTGTTTTGTTTATAGTTGTCGCAGTTGGTTTTTTTCCAATTACTTTTAACAGCAAATTTGTTAAAGGAAAGTTAGTGTCTTATCTTTTAAAAAAACAAACGGCGGTTCCTGGAAGCTTAGATGTGTGGGTTTGGTGGGTGGTTCGGTTTCGGTTAATGCTCGTAAAATGAAGTGTTTATTTGTTGCCTGAAATTGAATTTGTGTTTGTTTTTTGGATGTGTTTAGTTCCGGCCGAGCGATTGGAGATCAACGTGACGAAACCGGGTGACGGCAGTGTGAACGTGAGTTGTATCTCGGAAGGTGGATATCCGGAGCCTTTGATTTCCTTAGTCCTGTATCGGGACGATAACGAAAAAGCGGAGGCTGTCGATAACTTTCAAGTGTTTGCGCGCGACGGTGATGGCGATGGACGAAATGACGTCATCGGATACAAAGTGTTCGAAGATCGCCATCTGGCTAAGAAAATTACTTTCGAGTGCGTGTTGGCCATCGCCGACGCCGACTATAAAGAGACCGAGCAGCACGTTTATTATCCAGGTATTTATTCTGGCTTTATTTTTACTTTTATTTACATTTTATGACGTCGTGAAGATTCAAAAGTGGGCAAATTCAAACTTTTTACGGTTTTATCTTTGTAAATTTAATTCCGCTTCGAGTTTTATTATTAATTACAAATTTATAAATATTTAACATTCGAAAATGTATTTTGTTACAGTTTATTATTGTTTTTAAAAAAATTTTAAATTTATTTTAACTTTTAATTGGATACTGTTGTAATAATATTTAAATTGTTTATTAATAATAATGTACATTTTTTTTTATTTTATGGAACTATTCAAAGTAAAAAGGTTTTTTTAAACAATGTTTTTTGTTGTTTTTATTTTGACTTTACCACTTTTGATTCTGGACGAATGAATTATGTTGAATATTATGCAGCAGTCATCACAATACATGATCATCATTGAAAAGCTAAACAAAAATAAACAAACTCTTTTTTAAAAAAAAAAAAGAAAAAACAATAATAATAACAAAATCCCATAAGTCAGATTTTGCACAATACACACACTTATCTCACTTTAGAAATTTGCTTTATAATAGAAAAACATTAAGAAAAGAATCTTTTTGTTGAGAAAAGTTATGTTTTTTTGCCGCTCTTATTATTACTATCATTTATTTATTTTTATTTTTACTTTTGTCGTTTTGTTTGTGTTTGATTTTTATTTATGTTTCGAATTAGGCGCTTTTTGTGCCTATTATTCCATTTTGCACGAATTCATTCTCTCTTTTTTTTTACTCTTTTATCTGTTTGTTGCTTTTCTGAAAGCATCTTTTAATGTGGGTATTGTCCTCGTGTACAGGGTGACGCGAAAGTGAAATCTTCTATGATTTTTTTGAAAGAATTCTTTTTCAAGAAATTTTATTCATTTCAAAAGACCGTTCTAAAATTTGGACGATTTTTCTTAGGTTTTTTTTTAGTATTTTGCCAATACAGTATTTTTTTTTTTTGTTGAAATGACCGATGTGACGTTGAATGAGCACTTGAATACGGTCATCAGTTAGACCCTTGTCATTTTATTTTTTTAACTTGACAAAATTGTAGAAAAGCACTTGAAGGATAAGGTTTCTGAAAAAGATACATCTCTCTAGCAATTTAATAGAAGAAAAAATAACTTAATAAATAAATAAAACTTAAAACCAAAAAAAAATATTATAGGAAAACCTCATTATCGGTAAAGCTTAAAAAAATTATTTCATCGTTTAGAATTTTTAAATAATAATGATTAATTTATGATTTACGTGAACCCTAATCTCGTTTTGAATCTTAGTTACATTTTCTAAGAAACAGGATCCAAAGAAAATTACGGTTTATCCTACGTAAATATCCTATCATTTTCTACCAATAGATTCCCAATTTCTCCTGATAATGCTTTGAAAAAAATTACAAATACTACCGGTAGTGAATATATTTTATACAGTATACCGGTAAATATTTTGTAAAACATTAATTATTTAAAAATCAAAAGAAAATTGGCAATGTAGGCAATTGAGCAGCGATTCTATATCGAAAAGATTTAAATCGAGATCTGGGTGTAGTTTGCTAAGATCAACGATTTTTTTAGCGGAAGTAGTGTTAGTATTACTAATAATGTAATCAAAATAACTTAATAACAGCGTCATAAGCGCTTTTTTTAAAATTACTCGCAACTAAATAAAATTATATTATTCATTATAATTTTATATTGTAGACCAGAAGCTCGATTCGTAGAAAAGTAGGTTTACTTCATTAAAAAAATAATAATACAATGGCTTACAATTGATAGCTAATGAATGAAGGCACTTGAATAGAATAAAATATTTGCAAAATGAAATTATCAAACTTACTTGTACTTATTTATCATTATTAATGAAAAAAGTGCTATTTGTCAGTCGGGTTGTTTTTTTCTTCATTTTTTTTAGTTTTTTTGTTTTTTTGTTATAAAGAAAACGAAGATTAAAATTTGTTTTGAATTAGAAGATAAATGTGTAAACCCCTGTACACAAATTTTTTTAATGGTATTTTTTTTTTCTTCTTCTTCAGATTTTACGTCTTTATTACTATTATTTATGTTTACGTGTACAATTTTAAAGCAAGAATTGTCTGGAACTTTTCTATTCAAATATGTTTGCCATTTCTTTTGTTGTTTCTTTTTATCAAGAAGAAACATTTTTTTTCTCTCCTTGCATTTACTTGCTACTTTCTTTTCCCCCCTCTCTTTTTTTTTCTTTCTTGAACAACTTTTTTAATAGTCGTTTGATGTGGGAGTTATCGCAGCTGGATGCTGTCAATTAAAATAAATATATAAAAAAAACACTAAGTTTGGATGGATAGTAAAAGCAAGTAAGAAGGATGAGTGAGTGCCGGAGTGCTTTACTTGGCATAAAAAAATTAATACCGTACTGTAAATAAAAAAAAAAATAGATATTTTATAGCAAGAAAAAAAATTGGTGAAACGGTGACGTAATGCGTTTTAAATTTGGCCATTTATAAGAACGTTCACGTTCAGTTATTGACAGATTCAGATGGTTTCACTTCTCCCGGCACTCTCCTCTCAACCCCTGCCGCTTTTTCGGTACCGTAAATGAGATATTGGGCGACGAATCCCTTACCTGAAATATTATTAAAAACTATTTCATTAATTTTTCTTCTTCTTCATTTTTATTATTGGTTTTGTTTTCGCTTATTACGCGAAGAATCTTCTCATCCTGCTATTTTTGCATGAATCTGCACTTCTCGGCGCATGCGCTCCGGTCTAAATATCGGGGGGAAATATTTAGCGAGGTCTACAGAAATAAAATACTCGTACTTCGAGATTCCATAGACATTTTCTTCACTTTTCATGTTTTGACAGTATTGATATAGCGTAATTATTACACGTTTAGACAATTAAATCGTTTTGTTGAAAAAAAAATGCTACAAGTCACGAGATTTAATTATGAAGATCTTTAATTAAAGATATTTTTAAATGTCAAACAATTAGCTTTATTAAATTTTTCCTATGGATTCCGTAAATACATTTTTATTATTAATATTTGTAAGGAGTGCGCTTCGATAATGACGAGTTTTCGCACTTTGCCTAAACTCGCGTTCATCACTTTGCCTGAGACTCACATTTCTATAATGCCTGAGTTTGACATTGGCGACGTGACAAAGTATCACGTGATAGGAAAATTCCATAAATCAGTAGAGTCCACTTTATTATAGTGGTGCCTCTCTGATTGGATGGAGAC